>JANIJG010012252.1:207939-236986 GCA_024611175.1 Megaceryle torquata
CACAGACTAGTAAATATTTCTTTACACTACAACTTACTAAAAAACCCAGCAACTTCTTGAACCATGAACTGTTGGATTTCAGAAGAATAACCTGGGGAAGACTCAGTATGTGTTTAGCACAGTCTGCTCTGCTTGCTATCTGCCAAATCTTGCTCCCCTATTTACTTAGTCAAGGGAGGAACATTTATACTTGAGCTCCTCCACAGTCTGATGCTTAGAGATATTCCCAGGACATGGGAAATGAGGTTTAGTCCCCTCAATCTAAGCATCCAGATTTTCCATTTTCAAGGTATATGCTTTGCCCCTTAAACTGCTGTGCCAAAGTTGGGCACCAATCTCATATTTAACTGGTTTGGACTTCTCCAGCAGAGTATAGAAATCTCACTGCTTAAACCTGGCATAGTGCCACATGCCAGAACAGGAACTTCTGATCATATGTGTGACTGAAGTTTTGAAGAAACTCCAAGAGAAACACAGAGATGCCTTCAACATAAAACACCAAAGCGCCAATCCACTTGGAGTGAATTCCACCCCAACAGCCCAAGCCATTGAGCTCAATGATGAGAAAACTGAAAGAGATTATTTGATTGTAGCAGATTAAAGTGAAGAAATACCAGATACTAAACTGTTCTGTAGTCAAAAATGGAAATGCACAACATGACCTGAAAGCCAGGGAAATTCCAATTAGAAATAGGGTACAAATTTAACATAGTGCTTGTGGTTAACCACTGGAGCAAACTATGAATTGCAAGGAGTGGATTCTCCATCTCTTAATTCTTAAAAAAAGAGGATATCTTCCTTGAAGACCTGATTTAGTGAAACACAATATATTTGTCTCAGTACAGGAGATTTAAATGTCATTCAAGGGCTTCAGATATTCCGAAACTCCAGTTAAATGATCTTAATTTCCTTTTGGGCCTTTAGCAGCTTTAATTCTTGAAGGAGTCATTTATATGCAGAAGGACTACAGAATGAGCTGAAAGGGCCAAGGTATGAACAGGGCTGGGCTTAGAAAGCCTAGAGGCTTTCTCCTCTAGGAAACTTCCCACAAAAACAGATCAGAGAAAATTAAGCTTTCAAAGACCAACCTATCAAAAAGCAATCATAGTAAACATCTTTAGAATATTATACTGGCAAATCAGTTTATAGACATAGAAATAGTTAATATTCCTGTAACGCCCACAACTCTGGAGATATTTGTCCCCAACAATTTTACAGTGAAACAGAGAACTGTGATTTCAGGTGCTATATTAATTTTAATATGCGAAAAATACAGATAGCTTATACATATCTAGGAAACCACTTCCCACCTCTCGCTCTCAGTCCACTAACCAACACAGGTACCTTCTCTCAGAAACATGGTGCCACAACTTGCTGCTTCTCTGTCTCCTTATATATTTCACAGCAGTGCTTTGTTGGGTTTTTCCACTGCAGATGTCACCACCTTTCAAACCACACCAGAGCAGCACCACCCACAATTACCTCTTGTGCTCACCTTAGAGAAGGCTTCATGCTGTTCAAGCTGAAGGATTTACTGTAATTATATCTATGATGAAGATCTGTGGTGAATTATGCAATCCTTGTATCTACAGATGAATCACAGAAAAAGAACAGAAGGATGTGGGGTCAGAGTCAAGATTGGAAATGGAAAATGCATACTCCAGTGCTTTAAAACATTTACGTTTATGCAGCCAAGATTTCATAATTTCAAGCATTTTTTTTTTAATCTTTGTTTAAGCCTGGATTTGGGGAGGCGATTGGTTTTGGTATTTAGATTATTATTTTTGCTGTAACAGGTTTATTCTTTTCAGTAACTGTTAAGTCACCAGAAGCTTGTTGCCTTTTCCATGCAGGAATCGATTAAGCATCACAGATTGGGAAATATTATTATAACTGGTTTACAGCCCAAGAATAGGACCAGGAATGCTGACTCTCAGTCACCTGCTTTCACAGCTAAGCTAATAAATGAGGTAGAAAGCTAATAAATGAAGGCACTGTGTACATTAACTCTCATATAATAGTACTTATCCCATGCTTGTGTTATATGCAGGAGGTCAGAGGAGATGATCAGAGCAGTCCCTTCTGGCCACAAAGCCAACAAGCCTATTTTTAAACATGAGGCAACATTCAATCACCTGCATCAGCTTTGATTAACTGTTCTGCAAGATTGAAAGCAACACAAGCAGAACTAACATGCACTGTGGGCAAAAAAGACGTCAAAGCACAGCTCAGGATGGCAAGGGTTTTAGTGGATAAATATTGGATGGGAATCTTGGCTGTATGGTTCATGCTGACCCTTTTGGAGCAGTTCACCATGTCCCCAGACCATTTTGGCTAGGGCTTTTATAGAAAGGCAGTGACAGCTGGGCACTGTAGCTTCCTTCAAGCCTTTTGCTAACCCCAGTCTCTACCTTTTAAATATATAAATACACATATATATAATCAGATACTATATATGAGCTGCTATTAAGCAACCGACTTTTTTAAACATGCAAACAAACTTAGTACAAGCTCCATAAAACAGCTCTGCTTTTTCTGGTATTGATTTTGCTTATTTTGAAGTTAAGCATATCCATAAATATGCTCTATGGTCCCTTGAGGTAAGTCTCATAAGGTATATTAAAAAAAAAAAAGGGAGGAGGAATTTTTTGGCAGCAATTACCATCTCAGATAACCTGCCTGGGGTTGGGAAAGTGTGCCAGCAATCTGCTCAGAAATAGCTTTCATTTGGGCTGTTTATTTTCATATGCTTTGTCTGACACTTTACTGCTGTGGCTGGGTACTTAACTGTCAGCTTCCATTAAATGCTTTGTCAGCTGTTCCCACTCCAGGCAGAAACCAAAATTATCGTTCATCTCGCCTTATTCATTAAAGTCAACCCAGTGGCAGGAAGCGATCAGGATGACAAAGGAAATCATCCTTGTGCCAAATGGTGAGATTTCTTCAGGCTCCTTTGCTCCAGTGCTCCTCCAGTTTCTCAACTCTTCCTTCTCTTGACTGCCCCAGTCATCTGCCTTGCTTGTGTCAAATAAGTGGGGACTTGAAGGCAGCTGTTCTACTTTAAAGCAAAGCTAGGGGGGAGGATGGGGGGGGGAGCAGAACTCCTCTGCAGTGGCTCCAAAAATCTGGCATATTCTGAAAAGAGAACAATGTGTTTGCTTCACGTTAGTTTGAACTATCACAACATAATCATAGGGGTGAGTATCCCTTCCTATGGAAAGATAGACCAGGAAATATACATGGGATGCTACTAAACAGCTTTGGGAGTATCTCTTACATAAGTTCTTGTTTTGCCGTTTTAGGGTGTGTGGATGGGTTAATTTTTAAAATTATTTAAACAGAATTTTCATGCTTCCAGTATATAAAGAGAAGGAAAAAGGAGTTAAGCAATTCCAGAAAAGGCAAAAGATGTCATTTCAGGTCAAGCAAAATACTTTAAGATGACACAGAAAGATCCTCCCTCTTCCAAATTTGGTCCTATCCAAACCAATGCCCCTCAACACTTCAGTTCACCCTGAACCAGATAATCCATTACATGTATTGCTCTAATTATGGTATGGTTTCTTTTAACAAGCAGATGTGGAACAGCATAATCGTAGCCCCGGGCTACTGAAATGGTGGAGTCCAGTCTGGAGTTGGACCTCACATAAACTTGCCCCATGTCTTGCCAAGGTCCCAGGCATACGACACCTCACACATTCCTGAAGGAGATCCCATGGTTTTTACCACCCTTTTTGGTTTTGCAGCAAGCAGCTGCAGGGCCCTGCCAGGACTTCCAGTCACAGAGGTGGTGTGCACCACCAACCTGGGCCAGCACAGGTAAAGCCACTGTACAGCTCCCTGCTGATTACCCCTGGTAAGAATTATCAGACCTCAGTAAAATTACCCAGTGGGCCTTTATTAAAAATCAAGACCCTACTGCTCAAGACTGCAAAGTGCTGACATCTAGTGCAACAAAAGCACCCCCCAAATAAAAACAAATGTTCCTCAACAGAGGATCTCTATTGCTGCTCTTCTTCCCAAAGAAAAACATTCAGTCTTAACATATTTGTTCCCACTTGTGCTCCCGGGATTTTCAAGGAAAGTCTTGAAGCTGTTCAAGTAGCTTATAAACCAGAGCTCCTTTCTGATTCAAGTGTGCCCTCCTGTTCAGATTTTGGGAAATGGGATGATTAATTGATTTCCATCATCGGTCTCCTCGTAAGTCATGAGCCAAGCTGCTATTTCAAGTTTCCATTGACAAAGATTTCATTATAAGAAGCCATAATTTTTAAGCAGCACTGTGCAAACTTTTTAGTCTTCAACCTGAATTAGGCCCATATGTTTCAGAAAAACACAGTGAGAGCAAGCTGGGGGTGGAGGGGTGGTGAAGTGGGGAGGGGAAGGGAGAAACTGGTCTATCTCAGGCACTGAACAAACTTCCACCCACATCACAGCATAAAGGGTCTCTGAATTGGTCGTCTTAACCCTTATCTAAACAAAATAAATCAAAAATACAATTTTCCGATTGACGCTGAAGGATTTGCTTTCTTAGCCAAAAAGCAATTTTAAACTCCCTTGCTGAGTAAGCTCTGCCCAAATACTGAACTCCACTGAGAGCTCCTGGAGTCCAAGGTGGTATCACTTAATTTGCCTTCTCATGTTCTGCTGCTGGGATAGAAATGCCCTCAAATAGCACCTGCCACAGGATGCAGTTGAAACCACAGCTAAGTGTTGTATGTATACCTGATGACTTGGAGACCCATTCTCCAGATGGCTTGACAAGTCAGTTGAAAAAACAGGAAAAAATGGGATCAAGGCAGTGTCGCCATCCTTATTTCATAGAGTCCAACAGACAAGGTGTATTCCAGTAAATAAATCAGTGCCCAGCTGTGAGCTCAAGAAGCTGCCAAGACCATCTACGTTGTTTGAAATGATAGCATAGTCCATGGTCATGAGGAAGGACTGTTAGTAATAACAATTTTGCCAGACACCCTGTTGAACCGGCTCTAGCAGAGAGCAGGATGGACATGAAGATGCAAAGCATGTCAGCCTGACCTGTTTTGCTTAGCCATGCAGAGTCTTCAGCAGAGCAGAGGCCTCACCTGCACTGTAGCTCCAAATCAGAGATCTGGAGATAGGAAGATCTGGAGACTGAGCACCACCCCTTGCTGCGATAAGGAAGATCCACTCACACAAAAGTATTGCTGCATCCCTAAATGACCTCTTCCCTATCATCACATATCCTTGAGTCCTTTGGCAATGTCAAGTCTGTTGTTGCTTAATGGGATGGTAATCCACTAGGTGACAGGTCTGGGTAACAGCAAGGTCGTTATGAGGATGAGCCAGAAATACCAAGGTGGTAGTTTAAGAAGTTCACACTAAGCTGTGTGACTGTGTGATATGGTTAAGCCAAAAACTACTGGACATAGAGGTAGGAACTGCTAAATCTATTCAAGCCTCTCGTTCGTTTTGATTTGCTGTATGGCCTTGGATAAATCACTGCAACTTGTTTTTGTCACCTGCAAAACAGGGATAAATAGCATCAGCCTGCCCAAAACATTCCCTGAGACAGAACCCCATTACAAGTGCTAGGTAGTAATATTCCTGAAGCTTGCAATCTAGAATGCCAGGGCAGCACCTTGGCATAGTGCTGTCACACGGGAGAGCTGCAACACTCAACAGATTGAGGAATTCAAATATCCCATTCATATGATGGCTGTTTCCAGCATGATTGAACTATGGCAACAGCAGAATGTTAGAATCTGGAAGGGCCAGAGGTTCATTTGAAATTTCCCCAGACAGAAAGAAATATTTAGCAGTCATGGAGCATAAGCAGCAATTCATTTGTCTCCTCTGTCTCTTGAATGATAAATTTAGTCAGAGCTCCAGGTCTTTCCTTCTTTTATCTTCTTTTTTTTCCTTTTAGCTGAGACCAGCTTGTCTGGAAACTCTGGTTCTAGCAGAGATTCCTGTGCTGTGAGGAATTTGTCTCAGTTCAGGTTGGATTAGTCAAATAGACAATGATTCAATAAGGTAGGGGTAGACCAAAAGTACTATCCCATATCTGACTTGTTCCTTCTCCTTGCTCAGACTTTGCATCCTGAACACCTGGATATTTTCCTGTCAGCCTGTCATTTGTTGCCAAAGCTCTAGCTATTCTCATTTTAGTTCTATCATGATAGTGATATATTTGATAAAGTCCCAAAAATGTCATCAGCTTCAGTGGCCTCAGAGTCTGTTGCATAAAGTCAGGCAAGCTGGATGAAGAGCAGAGAGTTTTGGGTACCCTCAGGATTTCAGAGAGCATGAAAGGTGGAGAAATTGCATCCTTCACACACAGGTTTTTGAGAAAAAATGTTTGGTTTATTTCTTCCAGGCTTCAGGAAGAGCAGTAAATCTCTACAGTCTAAGCCCAGATGAAACTATTTACTTAACATAGACCCTTAAAGATCACAGGTATCACAGGTATCACAGGGTGTCAGGGGTTGGAAGGGACCTTGGAGATCTTCAGGTCCAACCCCCCTGCCAGAGCAGGATCATATAATCTAGCACAGGTCCCAAAGGAGCACATCCAGGCAGGTTTTGAAAATCTCCAGAGAAAGAGACTCCACAGTCTCCTTGGGGAGCCCCTTCCAGTGCTCTGTGACCCTTACAGTAAACAAGTTCCTCCTCATGTTAAGGTGGAACGTCTTGTGCTCCAGCTCACATCCATTCCCCCTTGTCAGGGCACGAGTGAGAAGAGGCTGTCGCTTTCCTCCTGACACTCAGCCCTCAGATATTTATAAACATTTATCAAATCCCCTCTCAGGCTTCTCTTCTCCAGACTAAAGAGCCCCAGATGTCTCAGCCTTTCCTCATAAGACATGTGTTTCAGTCCCTTCAGCATCCTTGTAGCCTCTGTTGGACTCTCTCAAGCAGATCCCGGTCTCTCTTGAACTGGGGAGCCCAGAACTGGACGCATTACTCCAGGTGAGGTCTCACGAGTGAAGAGTAGAGGGGGAGCAGAACCTCCCTTGATCTACTGGACACGCTCTTCTTAATGCACCCCAGGATACCATTGGCCTTCCTAGCCACAAGGACACATTGATGTTCCATGGAGAACTTGTTGTCTACCAGGACTCCCAAGTCCTTCTCCACAGGGCTGCTTTCCAGTAGATCACCTCCCAGTCTGTACTGGTGCACTTTATTATTCTTCCCCAGATGCAGGACTCTGCACTTATCCTTGTTAAACATCATTAGGTTCTGCTCTGCCCAGTTCTCCAGTCTGTCCAAGTCTCCCTGGATGAGACTGGGTGAAGACCATCTTGCTGTGATTTCACAGTAACACACACAGTCTTGATTAAAAGGACCAAAGAGATGAAAAATCCCCCACTTACACTGATAGTTGTTCCTAATGATTGATCATCCCAACAGTTAAAAATGTGGGCCTTTGTTTCTCGTCAGGATATAGGTTCAGGTGCAGCTTTTGTTAACAACTTTTGTTATGTGTCTTGTGTACTTGACCAGGAGATCTTCTGTACTGCTGTATTATCTCTATGAAGATAATTCATCTAGCATAAGCAAACCACCTCACCACCTTTCTTTTCACAAACTTAACAGAACAAGCTCTTTTAAATCTTCCATCTCAATGCATTTTCTCTGGTGCTTATATTATTTTGCATCTTATCTATGCATCTTAAAATCAAAGGTGTGCCTGAATTGTCATCTTCTGTCTCATACATAGCAAGGCACTGGTAGCTCCATAGTCTTGGGGACATTCACCTCAATGTTCACATCCAATCTCATGGTTCAGATGTGGTTCTGCACTCTCCAGAACATGCTGACGTAGGAAATGTGCTCAGAGCAGCTTCCCCACAATGAGCTTTTCTCCAAATTTCCTTCAGGTTTCTCTTGAATGTTAGTTCATGGGTAGTTTCATCTAAAGGCACATCTCAACCCAGGGTTCAGCAGCCTGACCTCGTCAGACTCTGCAGTGATGTCTAAGTCTTGGGAATTGCAGTCAGTCAGCAGCAAGAGGTGAATTCAGCCAACCCTTTCAATTCTGGAGGCTGACCTTACAGAAGAAATCTCCACAGAGCTGTTTTTGCGCCTCCGGTGCTGGCACACAGACACGTAATGTAGTATATGCCCTTCCCTATGGGACACTCCTCCATGAGTTCATTCCTGGCTTAGTTGGAGGAGCTGGATTTTACATTATTAGGTATTGAGTTGCAACATGAAATTACCAAAATGTAAAACATGGGAAAACATACTGTAAATCACTTATTGGCAGGTCTCGCACCTCTTTACAAGTGCACAACTGGATATATTTGAGTCTTTTGGAATTTCCAAATTAGAGCCCAGAAGACCTTCCTGAAGAAAGGTATTTTCTACTGGCACCAAAACAATTTTATCTGAGCTAAACAACAGAGTTAATGTTTCAGCATGCACACAGCCATTTGCAGGCTTGCAGGCTACAAATCCAAACTTAATTTCACCTCCTTGTTGTACCATGGCTCTATTATTATTACTTTTTTAACGAATGTGGCATTGTTTTGTTGTTTTTTTTTTTTCTTCTAACTTTCCTGCTTTGGCTTTTCAAAAGAAATATAGAGAGATCCAAGGGACTGAAGGTGAGAATGCAGAACATTTCACCTTCAGGTGAAAATGCTGATATCTTTAATGGACTTATCAGGAAGCGAATGTACCTAAATGGGGTAAAATATGTTCTTACTAAAGCGACCTCCATCTCTTCTGTCCCCAGTGCTTGCTACCCTCAGCTTGTGGTGACAGAGATGTTCTTCTCTGAGGAAGGGCTGATTTTACAGTTAAGGTGCTGAACTGGGAATCAGACTTCTGTGATGTATGCCTGGTTCTGCCACACTCTCTCTGTGTGCTTCTATGCAAGTCACTTAATCCTTCCATGCCTCAGTTTCCCATCTGTAAAATATTTTTTTTCATCGCCTTTTCATTCTTGTCTCTGAGGCAAGAAAGATCTGTCAGCTGAGCCACAGAACAGTTGACTGTAGATTGTAATTCATCATTGTGTTCAAGTGTCCAAGTGATTTGGTCATGCCTTTGGTTAGCTCAGGCTTTGGGATGGACAGGGAAGAGGCATATTTCTTGTTTCAGAATTTATCCAAGGCATGTTATTGTGCTTTGTCTGTGAAGATTGAGTCAAAACCTGAAGGGTAGTTCCTGAGAAAAAGGAAAGTTTATATTTAGGATCAGAAACCCTAGGCTGAGGACTTGGGGTCCAACCCTAACACATGTTGCATGGAAGGAGTTCAGGGAGACTCCACCAAGAGGCAGTGGTTCACATGGAGACAATGAGCAATCATGACCCCTAAACAAAAATACCTCCATCTGCAAGAAATTTACTCACTGAGACACAGGGTAGGTCACAGCAGGACACACTGCAACACTTGCCTGAGATACAGAGTGAAGGCATTACCAGGAAAGCCTCCCAAAAGCCACAGCATGGCCTGTCCTTTCACGTGCGAAGGCTGCAGCTCGGACCAGGGAAGATGTAACACTGTTGTCAAGTGCAACTCCTGCCATGTGCACGCTCTTCCTGTAGGGAGGAATTGGCTCACACAGAATCCAGAGAGGGGCTGCAAAATAACAGTGATTACAGCCTGATGGAAGGAAGTGGGAAATACCACAGTCTGCACCTTTCAATTCTGATCATCCCCAATAGTTACTAAGTTTAAATTTGTCGACCTTTTGAGGAAAAAAGGTTATTTAAAATAAAAGGCATTACCAGATATCTATACAGGGATGGTTGTTTTCTTGCTGTTGCTACAACCAGAACAATTAGACATTGGAATAATCTCCCAAAGGAAGTGGTGGATTCCTCTACATTGAACAGTATTAAGACTCAGCTTGACAGGGTGCTGGGCTATATCTTTTTTTTTTTTTTTTAAACCTTGAAAGGTTGGACTAGATGATCCTTGAGGTCCTTTCCAACCTGGTATTCTATGATTCTATGATCAAGTTATTTTCCCCCTAAGCAAGACAGACGTACCTGCTGGCCTTGCAGACAGCACATCTGATCCACTGGATTAGCAGGTCTTTCTGTGGCTACCTTGACATGATGCTGGTGTCCCATAGGAGCTCCCACATCACAGTACTCATTATGGAGAACACTGCACTTTAGTGCTCAACTTGGATGATGCTCTGGGAGATAAAACACAAAGTTATCCATAAACCATCAAATGTTTCAGACCTTTCAGAATACTATTCACTGATTCCCTCAGAAATTTATTAGCTCTACCAATATTTTCTTTCTTAGTTTTGTAAAGCAAGCTCCAAGTCAGCTAGTACTGACTATGCAGAGCTTTGAAACCACATGTTTATTTTCCTAAGTTATAAAAAGTTTATAAGGGTAGCTGGTATCCTTATGGGTCACTGTACAGTGATTTGCTACTGCATTCCATACTGATACAGAAGAGCTCTGTGTTTTATACCAGAGGGAAATCCTTGTGATACTGCTGTCCAGCAGCCAACAGGAGTAGAGACACCTTCAAAAATATAACCCTGAAAAAAAATGAATAGCTGAAAAGGCAGAAAACATCCCCTCTGAGAAAAATTGGTTTGAACAGTGTGATGACCCTGGGCATCTCAAGAGCTGTGTACCCTGGTGAACATTAGCAACAAAGTCCTTCAATCCCAGCAATAGTTCCTTTTTTTAACTAGATCCCCACTTCTACCTGAAAATGCTGCACGTTCACAATATTTTTCAGAAGTCCTATGCAATGGCTACCTTTGCTTTTTGCAGCTAACATCTAGCCTCAGGCTTTCAGTTTTCATAACTTCATGTTGCTTCATTGACATGAAAAGGCTTTGGTCAATTTACACCAGAGAATGGAGAGACTGTTACTCATTTATCTCTTAAAATAGTGAGTACACAGCTGCACAACCTGAAGAATTAGGTCAGTATGTTGCTATGACTGTCCTGGAAGGAGAAATTCAGAGCAAACAAGGTAGATTTCAGGAGAGAGCCTGGAATGTGTGAAGAGTTAGCGAAACTGACATAGATGCAATGGCAAAAGTAAGTAATTTTGTAAATCCCTAAACCACAATGGTTGGATTAAGGCCCTCATCATACAATTCTTGGGCATGTGAACAATCCCTTTTTCACTTGAGTTCATTTCATTAGCTTCTTTCAGCTACATAAATACTCATACTCTCAATGGGACTACTCACATCAATAAAGTTCCTTAAGCGAGCAGGGATTGCAACGCAATTTTAGTGGAATAAACCCAACCCCTGACTTTGATTGCATCCCTCACTTTTCTAAAAAAATTAGTTTCCAGCTAGAATGAGCCCACAATCCCTGTGGAGCCTTCTTTCGCCACTTCCAAGCACAATCCCAGTTACTTGTCTTGTCAAATACAAAGGCAAACAGGACTCTTCCAGTCTCTCCAACACCTCCCTTGGTACAAACACTGCTGGGCCTTGAGCAGGCCAATTTGGATGTCTTTTGGAACTCCTGGGCATTGTTCTGCTCTGATTGATAGATCCCTGATGGGGCTATCATGCTCACATCAAATCCCAACATCCCTCAGGACAGCCAGCAACCCTCTGAAAGCAAAATACTGCTCGGTATAATACCACAAGTAATGACAGGAGTATCCAAGCAATAATTACTCTGCTTTATTACTCAGCTGTAAATTGTTTTCCGATTAGGCTTTTAGGGAATGGTATTTGACACTGTTGCACAGTGTTGACTGCACTTTGAGTTAATGCAAATGTCATGGAAAATTGCCCCTTTACCTCTCAGTTCATAATATCATAATTCTGATGGCATTCTAATTCTAAGGTCTGCTGGAAGAGAGACAGGATGGGCAGTCCTGGAGTGAGAAGAGCATTGCACTGAAAGAAAAACACCAGTGATAGCAGCAAAACAGACAATTTTTGCCCCCAGCTGGCAGCAACCACAATTGGAATTCCTAAGTACAATGGACAGATATTGAGTTAGATGTTTCCTGCATATTTTGCAAGCAGGTTTTTATTTAGTTCCATCTTGCACAAAGCATGAGAGGAATTTCTCTTTTGCCTCCAACTTTCCCTGTTCATCTGAGAATACACATTAAAAGCTGAACACAGCAACAAGAAGAATCAAACCCAATAAATCTCCTTAAAAACAAAATAGCATTGGGGATCAAATAGGATTTTTCCAGCAACACATTTCTTATAATCTGATGCAGCTTTGAACTAGATAAGGCAGTTTAGGCTGTGGGTGAGGCAGAGGACCACATCCTGAAAGCAACTGAACAACCTACTGAGACGTACAAACATTTTTACTGAAAGTACACAACATCTGGTTTAAAGCTATCCTTGAATGTATCAATCTTTCACTGTAAATTCAGCCATTTTTGTCCCAGAGACACAGAAAGACACGGATTTTAGAGTTCTTTCTATTTATTTACAAAAATGAACACATGTAGAAACAAATATAAACCCTCTATAAGAACTAAAACAGTTTGTCCTGATTTTCATGACATGGATGATGTGAGTAGACTCAAGTCTCATGTGGTTCATCCCTTCACAGCCTACATCCTACTACAGGGAGAAGAAAAGTGCAAGCAACACTTTTCTCCATGAGGAGAAGACAAAAAAACTTGAGTTCAAAACAAAACAGCCCCAGCCTGCTTAAATTTTGGTTTTTGCATTAAACACCTTCTGCTTTTCTATTATGTACCTGAAACTTTTCTTGACCCAGAGTGGATAAAAGTTTAGTTTGTAAAATCTCATCTCAAAGGGTTACATGGAGAAAATTGCAGAGAGAAAGGTTAAGGTAAATTGGTCTGGGAAGGATTAGATCAGAGGACACAACTATTTTAGCCTGATGCTTCAATTACTGTCTTCTTATGTCAGTATTTATCATCTTATCCAAGAATATACAGTAAAATCAGGATATCTAAACTCAGTCATTTCCTCTCAGGAGTGTGGTCTTTAAAACTCTGCTGACGTGCATTTCTTCCACAAATATCCACCAGATAGGACACATATGAGGTAAAGTCTTCATAGTGGGAGGCATCTTTATTTAGTGTCCTCTCTCCCCCTCAAGGTGGAAAAAAGGAAGTGTGAAGACAATGAGGAAGAAGTCAAAGCAAGATCAACTCCGTCCTTGCCATTGTGTTCAAGGACTATAAGGTATCTTCAAAGAGCTCTACAAAGACTGTTACAGAGAAGAAATACACAAAGCTGTTTCTGTTCCAGTATTATCATGCACAAACCAGTAAATAAACTCTCACGCCTATAGAGACAGATGGAGAGAACTGGTTTCTAAGTGCAGTTGTGTTGCAAGTACAGGTTGCTGCAAATAATAGCAGGGTTCTCAAAGTGTAGGAAAATAAGACTTTGTAAAGTAGACTAGGCAATGGATTTGGGGTTTTTTTTCTGTTGTTTTTTAAGTACAGTGGCAGGAACTTATTACAAATATTTTCATGGAACAAAAGGACAAGGATACCTGGAATACTGAGAACCATGACTCAGTGATTCCCTCAACAGGACTGCTGTTCAGCATTGAAGTGTTCATTTCAATGAAAATTTTATCCAGAGCTAGGAGTCACAGAAACCATCTGCCAGGTAACAAAATACTAGTACATCCAAATCAGCTTGCTCTCCAAGATCCTGTGTATGTACAGCCTTGTTGTACATGAGTACATGAATGTTAAGATTGTGTTTTCTGGGGGAAGGAAGAAACCTTTTACATTGTAATATAAATGTAATGAAATGTAATATAATATATATAAATGTGAAACCAGTCTCTGCTGCAACTTTCTTGCACAGAATAGCATCTTAACATTCATACATTCAGATACATATGCAGTATATATATATTCATATACATAAGCACACTGTATTATTTAACTTAAAGCATAAACATGTGCTTAAGAGAGACAAGTCTGACAGCCCAGAGACCTAATCTTTCCATTAGCATCCTTCCATCTCTATTACCTTGTCTCACTGGATTTCCTTCTATGTCCCAGGGAGAATGGCTTTTGCAGCAGAACAAGCAGAAGAACAGCAAGATTTACATAAAGACCATGCTTGATGTTTCAAGATGCAGCCATGCCATCAGCCAAGGGATGGTTTTCTCATACAGGAGGAATCTCATCTGTAATCATCTGTCTTTTCATAACAGCTTGCTAGGAGTCTTTTACTTCCTTTACTTGCAATTTGTCCAGCTCAGAGATTTACATGAAAGGGCTGAATTAAATATTGAACTTAATGTGAAAGTGTGTTGCATGGTCTGGTAAAGCAAGGCATATATCTGGAGTGCAACGATTCTGCTCATGGCAAAAGGATGTCATTCTCTTCCCTAGACAAAATGTTATCTATCAGAAGGCTATTTAAGCGGTTTACCACTATGATGTCTTGTTCTTCAACTCATATTTACTTCAAATGCCTTCAGGACAATTAATATAAAAGGTACTTTAAGCATTTTGGGAAGCACTATGCTAACTAATACGGAAGTCACATTAGGGGATTCTGCTCCACTGACTTACGTTGTCAGGACTGAAAACTGAATTGCATTGTCAGGACTGAAATTAGATCATCAGCCTTGACTATTAGGAGTTAATAGACTGCTTACAAGGAACAGAATAGAGTGTCAGTAGCTGTAGATTAGTAATCAAGTAATGCAGGAATACATTGAGAGTTGGAAGTGAGACATGAGTCATCTTGAATGATTAATAGTGCAAATAATAAAAACACTTCTCTTTAGCTGCATGGATCAAAATAGAACAGTGACAGATGAAGTAGAGCCAGTATGAAGTACACACAGACCTGAGAATGACTGAAGAGGTTAGGATTTTGTTTTTGTTTTCAGTGATGATGATGATGATGAAGAACATTCCTGGACCACAGCAGCAGCAGCCCGGGCAAAAGCCCATCCATTGTGGGTAAAATCAACGTCTCATCTGGGCTTTGCACCTTGCAGCTTGGCAAAAAGTTGGAGAGTTCATGAAGTTTGGGAGTCTGCAAGTTTTCATATAGACTTTCAGTGCATTTTCATCCTTGACACAAAGGTCAGTCTGTTTGCCAGATGTCAAGCCCTTCCTGCAAAGTACAGGGGGCAAAAGAGCAGTTCATATAAAGGTTGTCAGAATTTGTATGCATTTTTCTGATTTTGGCTGACATTTTCTAAAATTATTCAGCCTGAGGCAGACACTCAGCATGAAGAATTTAGATCCAAATGGTTAAAGCTTGGCAAAGCTCTGAGCAACTGAAAACAGAGTCTTGTAATGGGAAGTGTCAGACAACCTCAATAATAGGCAACCAGCCCCGTCTGTAGTATGCATTGTAACACACTGATGATTGATGATATCAGACTTGAAATTTCACAGTTAAGTAGCTGCAGCACTGTTAATCCCCCCTTGTGAAGAAGATCAGTATTCTAGTCCATCTGGTCTGCATGTACTACGTAAGATTATGCTCCGCAAGGAACATAAGATTGTGCCCATTGCAACAAAATGAATTAAGAATGGAATTCACCTAGGTTTTTAAAGTAAGGAGTAAGATTTGAACATCGGTGATTGAGCTGACATTGCATACTTTGGTTCAATGACAAGCACAGGGTGTGGCAGCTTCCACATATGTAAAAGTTATTGAGTTTTGGATTTTTATCTTTCATTAAATGAATTATTTGCTACAATTTACTTCTTAACTGTTTGGGTTCAGCTTCTATCTGAACATTCCTATGACTACACTTCACAAGCCTACATAGTCTAGGACAAAACATTTCAGGACTGAATGGAAGAGCATCAAGAGGAACAGAGTATTAAATGTGCTCACCTGGATATTTGTACTGGAAGTGGTTGCAGCAACATTTCAATGGAGTCAGCAGGAATAGCACCACATGACTGGCTTGACCAACAAGTCTCCAATTTTTTATTCACAAATAAGCCAGAGGGGAAAAATTTCATAATGGTATTTGTCCAAGCAAGTACTGTGTTAGGAAACTGAACTTAGCTCAGAGCTATTCCCTCAGCAGGAAAAATGGCTACATTTGAATAAATTATTTGTGGTGAATTATTCCATTAGCTGTAGTCATCATAATTCCATCCTGATTTTAATGTATCATACATAGGAAATTTCTCCTTTCCATATTGTGTCTTCACTTAATTTGCTGTGGCTGGAAACAACAATTAAACATTGCCTTTGTATCTGACAAATATATATCTCAGCAAATGTTTGCTACAGAGATGCCATATACAAAAGCAAATCTTGGTGAACTTGAATAATGAAAAAATATTTTCAAATTTATTCATGCATTGATCTGTAGACAAACCCAGAAATGCTAGGAGTAGCCACTGAGTGAGGCTCATCGTTTGAAGAGATTTGATTTGTTATTTTGTGGAATATAAGGAATTCTTAAATTAGTATCTGTCTGCAGCTGTTTTATTTCTGAGTTCTCTAGAGAAAGTGTGTGTGAAAGTTTAGACACCAATGCCTTTGTCTTGTGCTGACACAAGCAATGTTAAGAGAGTGCATGAGCTTTTCTACAGCTTATGGCTACGTGACTGTGTGGAACCAAGCCCTCAAGTGCTACAAAGATCAGAGCAGCAATTTAAGGAGAAACAGAGACACGGATAGAGAAAAAAGAAACTCACATGAAACTCTCCATCTCTGGAGAGGATGGTTATATTCTTTTATCCTAGTCAATGAAACACCAAAGCGGGTAAAACTAGGATCAATCAGAAAAAGACACAAGTGCCTCTACAGCACCACTAGCCACCATGGGACCCTGAACGCACAATCTGCTGAGAGGTGAGGCATGGAGCAACTCACCCAACTGTGCAGGTTCAGGTTGTGGGCACTCACGCAAATCATTCCTTTTGCTTTGGTTTTTGTGGGCTTATCCCCTTCTGAGTTTTGGTTTCCTACAAACTCCATAACTCAAAGCAAAGCCAGCCAAAGCCAATGTGTTTTGCCTGGTTTCAGGTTGAAATCACCCTGTTTCACACAGGGTTCATCTGTAACCATAAATTGACCCAGGTGCACTCAAATTTTGGCCTACATCCATTTTTTAAAAACTAAAATTTTTTCATCACAGCAGACCCAAATGTCTGGGATTGCTACAGCCTTCTCCTCAAACCAGATCAAAATAGGTCCAGAACAAGTGGAATAATCAGAAACAGCATGTCCATCATTACCTTGGCACTAAACACAGCCAGCATAGTCTGCCAGAGAGAACGGTACAACAGGGTTGCCCTATACACACAGTTCGAATTTGGGATAATTCTACCCCATGTTACAGGTTAGGACTAGGCCCAGTTTCTTCTGCACAAACCTGGATGTCTAGAAGGGAGGAATCAATCCGGTGACAACCCTTCATTAATGCCAAAGGTTTACTCTCCCCCACCACTCTTCATCCCTCATATTCTTAATGCTTCTGATGACTATGATGATAATGCCCTTGGATGAAAAATCTTGTAAATGATAAAAAGCTTGTAGATACTTCTATTTGATAACATACCGACTTCACAACCTTTTGCTTCACATTTTTGCTTCACATTTGCTTTGTGAAACAAATCTTACAACTATGAGATGGGGAGGGTTGGAGAAGAAAAGTCTGAAATGCCACATTTTCTACTGTGGGTGCCCAGGTAGACTCCTGAATCATTCTTTACACATGCAAAGGAGCAACAGGTTTATCCAACATGCTCAATGCCCACTGGTCTTAGAAGGAGTGTGGGATGCTTTGTGCTATAAAATAGTCAGGTGTCCTTCCTTGGGATGGATTTAGTCCCATGTGACTTTATAGATCTATGTATCAACTGCAGAATTATATTTCAGCCATTCTGGGTTCCCTCTTGTAGTCAATAGCAGTTCAGCTAAGCTATTTCAGTTATTTGCCATTATGTGGGATGGATTACACTCTTAAAAAGGTCTATTTGCTCTGAGTATGAAGAGATTCTAGACATCCAGTTTACATACAGACATTCATCATCTGTCAGATGCATCCCATCATAAGTAAGTTTAAATACGGCTTGAAGGACATCATTCATCTGATCAAGTGCAGACAGCTGCAATGTTGACAACTACATTTACTCTCCTTTTGTACTCAGTTCAAAGAAACAGACGTCTTTAGGGTGCAGTTCATCTAATATTAAAGTAGACAACTAAAATAGGTCAGATTGATCACTCCCTAAAAGCATCTATTTCTCTCCACTGGCTGGAAGTGGAGTCTGTGACAAGGGGCTGGGCTGCGAATGCTGGGTGGTATGAACTCCAATACTAAAAGTTCACCTATAGCCTCATTTTGGCTGGAGTAAGAAAATGGACGTAGCCAAAACTTAGGCATTTCATGATGTGACCAAATCTGAGCAATGTGGGACAACCAAACTTTCCAAGTTTTCTTGGGAAAACACAATTGCTTGTGAGCTTGCTCAGCACAAACCCCTCTACTTTTGCAGTAATATCATCTTACACAGGGATCAGTACAAAACATTAGCTAAAGCTAATAAAATAAACTCCTCCTATAATATGTTAGGTAGGTATGAATGTGTAGCTGTCATAGATGTAATGAGGAATAAACCAATAGTAGCTGAATGTCTGTGATATGAATCTGAGGCAATTAATCCAGCTAGAAGTGATTAAAAATATTAAAACTTCAAACCCTCATGGGATAATAGTATTAGGCAGTTCCTTAGCAGAGTGCACATCACCCAAAGTTTATGAAAATATTTTTGGAAAGACTCACAGGAAGTATTACATCACTGAAGACACAACAGCGCAGACACAACCGGTCAGGAAACGTGACTCCATCCCTGTCTCAACCAGCTCCCCGTGCCCTGCCTGCCTGAAACCAGCCAATTTATCTCCTGGTCCTCTTCCATTTGACTTATCTGTGTAGGACTGTGAGCAACTCTCTCCTGTTTATCTAGAGCTGTGCCCTGTGACAGTAAAATATGTGGGATGGCAGATAAACACAGATTGATGGGCTGTCCACATCTGACAGAAAAAAAAAAATCTCAGAACGTTATTATTACTCTAGTTGGTCAAAAGATATACAAAGGACACACTGAAGGCATTTAATTCTTATACACACAATAGTAAGACGTCGTGGTAGGCAAATTGGTAAAGGATATGTAATCATATGGCAGCTGGCAAACCCACACTGGTTTCTGCAACCAGACACATTCTCTGCAATGCACTGTTAATTATTTTGCCAAATCATTTTTTTTACATCTTTTTTTTTTCTGAAGTGTAAGTTTTTTCTGTGCTGTTTGAATGTAGGGAATGTAGGGAACACTGTGAGAAAGGTACTTGTGTCTCCTTGTTACAATTTCATAGCCTGTGGTGGGGAAGAGTGAGCCAGATTTAAGATTTCCAGGTTAGTTTCTCAAATTTAAGAGTCACTTTAGAGAGTGACAGCTCTACTGAAGAGCCACAACCAGCCTGAATGTGACTCCCTCAATGGAAAAATACAACCTTATAATCACAGGCTCAGTTTCTAACTCAGACAACATCTATTATGGCCCATGATTCATGTTCACAGTGCAGGTTTTTTTCTGTCTTATCCATAGTTTAGAGTGGAAAGGAGTTTCTATTAGGGTTAAAAAGCAAACAAATATCTTCAAAGACGTATGATCAAGGAAGCCATGTATTAGAAAACACATGATCTCCCATGTCCTTTTCCAAATTTCCCTATTATTTCCAATTACATCCCCTTAAGTATTCAATCTCCCTAAGCCCTTAGGTCTCCAGATGGACTGCAGACTTTTCCATGACAAAGATGTCAGATAAACTCATGAGTCAGACTCCTGATTCAGACAAGAGTGATTATAGTGAAAATCTGGGTTCAACATTTGTTGAGAAAGAAAACAGAAAAAACTAACCCAGACTCCTGTACTAGGCCTTAACATGTCAGAGCCTCATGACTATGGGCTTGGTTTAATCATAAAATAAGTACACTTCAGTAAACAAATGAGAAAATTGTTCCTTGTTTTCATCAAGCAAATTGTATAGGTGGAAACAAAAAGTTAGTGAGGTTTGAATACCACCTGTTTTTCTTCCTCCAACATAGGACTGGCAAAGGACGAGGGCTTGAGCCAAGGCAGAGCTTGTCTTGCCAGTGAGAGGGATATTCTGAATTGTCACTGTTGATAGAGTAATGAGGAAGGTGCATATGTGCCTCGGTGGCTTGCCCACAAACTAGGAATGATCTAGGATCAAAACTACTGTTTTAGCTGAAAGAGTAGCAATGATTCTTTTAAGCACTGCGGATTGCAAGTTCAAACCCTAAATGCAGTGCAAGTGGGACAGATTAGGCACAAATTTGCACTCATTAGGTCACTTGCTCTCCCTAAATTTATAGCTGCAGCATGAGAGTTTTATATCCCCAATGTACATTTACAGTCTGTTACCGTTAGCATACCATTATTCATCATTACTTTTAGCTTCAATTTTGACTCTTCCAAGAAGTTTCATTTTTTAATTAGTTGTTTTTTTCTGGTTTGTTTTGGGTTTTTGTTGTTGTTTTAATAAACATTACTGGATAAGCCTACATATGCCATGCCTACATGTGTGGACTTGGCAAAGGAATTGCCTTCACAATTTTAGCTGTGGAGCCCCTGGAGCTTATTACAGGCTAGTGGATGTTATGATAAGTTTGCCATTGGCATTGTGAAAGACATACATCAATGCAATGAAAACATGTAGAGGAAAGAGAGAGGGTTCCACTGGAAGTTAACCAAAGATTTAATATGCAACCTTTTTATTTTGCTCTGTCCAATTGCAGATATTGCCTTCTCAGCTTGGTACCAATGGCTGTTTCAAGGGATAACGTGCTTCAGCCTCAGCCTGTGTTACAGACTTTTTTTCAGATGCACATTCATGGTACTCAGCTGAAAAAATGAAAAAGGCTTGAAAACAAGCCACTTATTTTTTTCTGTTATGGTGTGAAGAATCTCAGGACCATCAGATTCAAACTTTAAAGAATTTTAAATAATGTGTGCTTTTAGTCATTATTTTATCAAGTTTTATAAAGTTTACTACAACTACAAAAATGAGGGAAGGAGAACTGTTGCACAAAGAATATCTTTCTTTAGCCCACTGTGAAAGCATTGCTATTCCTCACAGCAGTACAAACACACCGATCTGTAGGCAGTAAAAAAGGTTTCATTGCAAGGTCATCCAAGAAATACACTGGGTACCAAAATCCACCTATTCTTCCGAAGTGACGAAACAAAATTAAATAAAAAGCAGGATGTTGCCTTTCTTTGGTTCGCATCTCTCCCACTGCCAATCCAATTTGGAGCAGAGGCATTTCTTTTAGTGTCTGGATGAATCAGAAGGTAGGGGACTAAATGATCTGAAGGCATCTCTCTTGTAGATCTTTGAAATAATGACCCCAGATTTCAGCCCTGTTGTTAAGCATAGATTAAAAAGATCCTCTTCCTTTGCAGAAGGCCAGCTCTGGATCTCAGCATTACTTACATCTGAGCTGGACGGGTGAAGAATCATAAGGTTAGAGCTGAAACTAATTATATGCTTGATCAGAGGAAATTCCCTTAATGGTGACCACCAATCTTAAACCTAAACCCACAATAAAACTTATATACACAGGTATTTCATCTTTCAGTGAACAGCATTCCCTCTCAATCCTTCCTCCTATTTGGAATATTTTCTTTTCATCATTTTCATTTCCTTTCAAACCAAGTCTGACACTTATTGCTCTAACATTACTGGTTTTGGCCTGCTCTCCTATAATGTCTAGCCCCATTATAAGAAGGGCTAAAACCCTTGTTAGTGGATGCAGGTAATAAGGCTGCCCATAAGATCTTGTGTGCTTTCCTCTTCCCCTGCAGATCCTATGGCCAAGAAGAGTTGGTGCTAAAGATGATGCTTCAAACTTTCAAGATTCTGCTGCAACCCATGGAGAAGCAGTACTAAGGACTCAGTTCTACAGAGCACTGGACCCCCTGCCCTTTGCATACCCCCTCAGAGGGCAGTTTGTCTTGTAAAGAATGATGATGGAATAAATTCTTGAGAGGTTACATCTCTGCTGAAAACACATGCAAAACCTGCACACCGATAACACGGGCCAGCAGCCTTCTGAAGTTATTTTTTTATCTCCATACACTGACCATTCTGCCACTTCCAAGGCAAAAATTTAGCTCTGTACTTCACTTGTTCTTGTTGCTTATTTAACATGTGACTCCTGTATCTCCTGTCTTCTGGATAGCATCATCATTGTTGCTGAGCTCAGACAACGCTGACCATATTTAAAGAATTATTGGTCTTTCTCATTAGGATCCTATAGGATTTGGTTTTCCACAACTACAGCCTCTCCATAGCCACATTAAAAATAGGCTCGGTAATACTTTTCACATTTGTAGGCTGTCACAAACGGTTAGCAGGGAAAAAGTCATTCAAACACACATGACTTTATAATTAAGGTACCTAACTCTTATAAAATCCATTTTTCACAGAAGCAGTGACTTTTAATAAAGTGCAATGGAGCTGTGGGGGATTCTGTGGTTTTTGTGTGCAGGCCTTGTGCGAACATTTCGACCCTCAGCCCTGACCACAGAGACCACAGTCATCAGGAGGAATATTTATTTCCACTCCAGCACTTGTCTGGTCCGGTGGACAAGCCCCTGAGCACAGAAGCACGAGGCTGAGGGCATGGTGCCTTGCAGGAAGCTAACAGTAGTCATTTTGCTTTGCTGGGTCTCAGTTTCTCCATCTATAAAATCAGGATGATGATTTTTTCTTCTCTTGAAAGCTGCCTTGAGAACTAGGGAAGAATGGAGTAAGATGTTATTTTTTCAGATGGGGTCACTGAGGCATGCAGAGGTGGTGGTAACACTGATGAAGTTGGAGAGAGAGCTGGAAATGAAGTCCAGGAGTCATAAATCCCATTCTTCTGTATGTTCCTAAGGATGAAGCTTCTTTTATTTCATGGCCTTGTGATGAGTAGGATGCAGGAACTTAAAACCTGGAAATTAAATTGATGAAGCAATTTTATCCAGATCAATAGGAGGTTCACACACGAGAGCACTCTGGCTCTCTGCGTGCATGTAGTAACAACATGCTCAAAGTCACAAAACCTACATAAAATTAAAAGAGCTATTAGATGATCACTGGAAATGAATTTAACATCGCGGTAAAGGATATTAATTTCAATTCACCTGCTGAGCAAAGTCAGGGGAAAATATCTGATTATCAGTGTGATGACAACGGGTCATCCCCACTGTAAATTAGAAGAAGAGATGTTGCAACCACTGCCTGCCAGGATTTACCAGCCTGCCACGGGGACACTGGTATCAGTGTGAGGACACTACATGGTGAGAGCACAGGATTTTAGAAAGATGCAGTCCAGCTTTTGCCTGTCTGGCTGCAGGTCAGGGTGCCCTTCACTGGGACTCTGGCACCTCAATCCTTCTGTCGCCCTGTTCACCAACAGTTGAATAATCCCCGCTTTTAACTAATCCTTTTTCTGCTCTCGAGTATGCAAAGTGTGACTTTTGGTGGCCATTTGAACTCTTGTTGTGGGATCCCTGTGACAGGTAACAAGCCTTACAGTGAAGGAAAAAGCAATAGATTCATCATTGGCACTTGCAGGCTTCTGACACTGTCTCATATTCACTTTCTTAATCAGGTGAGAGAAACATGGGTCTAGATAAAACTGCTAGATAGTGGGTACAAGGCTGTAGATATATGCACACAGAGAGCAGTTATCAATGGCTCATTGTCAAAACAGAAAGTGGTGCTAGAAATCCAGAAAACACAACCTGTGAGGAAAGATTGATCGAGTTACATTTATTAGTCCAAAGAGAGAGTCTTGGGATATAACTGCCTTTGAGTACAGAAAAGGCTGTTACAAAGTGCACTGGTACAATATATCTTCACTGGTAGGATAAGAAATGTCTTTACATTGCTGCAAAGAAAAATTCAAACCAGACAGAAAAAAAAAATTATGAGGATTAAGAACATCAGTAGATTCAAGACTGTGAAATCTCCATCCTTGGGGGTCTTTAAACACAGACTGGATAAACACTTGCCAGGAAAAAAACAGGTAGAAGGGACCCAGTTTAAGATAGGAAACTCTGCTACAGGCTTTCTGTGTGCATTTGAATGATGTCCTCAATCTTGACGTTACCTCTGGCCAGGCTTTGTGCACTGGCATCCCTGGGTATAGGTGGCTTGTAGCTCAGTGCAACATAGAGAGATAATCAATTCTCAAGATGCCTGAAAATTATGAGCTGATTTTACAGAAGGCAAGACTGGGGCTTTCCTAGGAGATACTGTGGTTGTACAATGCTACTGAAAGGGCAGATGGGAAAAAAGTAGAAGTTATGTCAAGGGGACAAGGCTGGGTCATGTGCAGACCTGAGTCATTTCTCTGTGCTTTCCCCAAGGTCACATTAAACCAGTTCTGGAACAAAGACTCATATCTATCTAAGCTGTGTGGAAACAAAGCATGAAGAACCAAAAAATGGAGTGGTATCAGATAATGAAACTCACTGTGTGGCTAATGACACATTCCTGACCCAGCCCCTCTGCTTTCAGCATTTAGCAGATAAGATGATGTGGATTCCCCAGAAGAACGATTTTGACGTTTGCTGAGCTGCCCTAGGAAGGTAAATTGGGTCCTTGGCTTTGGCTGAGTGTAAATCCCAGAAAAGTTAACAGCGTTAGAGAGTGGGAAAGTAAAACAGTAAAATTCCCCAAAGAAACATGTGGAGGGAAGGCAGCACAAACATGGTTTGTGGGTCCTTAGCAGGGGCATTACATGGGTAATACTGGGGTTTTAGGGGTCATCCAGGACAGACTGAAGTCACTCCACTGCCTTCATGCACACAAAATGTCTAAGCACAGAAAGTTAACCTCTGGCTGCTCAGTCTAACATGCAACCAGGACTCCTGAATCTTGCTCTGCCAGAGCCCAGTTGGGAGGAATATGAACCTACATGGCTCATCCCAGCTGTGCTCAGGGTTGGTGCTTGCAGGAATATGTGCTGCTTTGTGATAAGCCCCGTGGGAACACTGTGGGCTCTCATCTAGCTTTCTAAAGTTCTGCAGTCCACTAAATAGTGATAACACTACAAACACAACCCTATCACTGGGTTCATACATCACGATAGGTACAATTCACTCTAAATTAAAAATGCAATGTAAAATAGATTTAAATATACAATACGAACAAACCCATAATTTCTCTGGTTTCTGCTTCAGTGAGTGCATGGTAGTAGCAGACATCTTTGGGGAAGGTGCTTTGCAGGGATTAACAGCTAGGTGGGGGTTAATAGGCCACAGCTGCACTATGATCCCCAACTCCACCTCAAATTAATGATCTTCTGAGGACATATCCTTAAATTAGAGGAAATGACAGGTTTAAATTGGCATGTGCCACACACAGCGCAGAGGCAAGCCCAACAGTATAATTTTTAATAGGCCATAGGAAACACCTTTTTATACTAATAGAATAAATCATGTTCTCAACACCTGGAGTTTACACTAGCCAATCTGTAATAACGTATTAATGCATAGCAATTGCACATCCTGTCGCAGAGCAGCAATAAAATGGTGAGGGACCCAAGGGTAAGGGTATTAGCCCAGGCTAGAAAGACTCACCGACAGTTGTAGATCACCACACTCCAACAGTGCAGCTGATTACCTTCAGTATCACACAACCAGGCCATTAACTTTTTTTCTTCCTAGATGTCCATGAGCTTTTCCTTATTTTCTTCTATCCTGATCATAGAATCATGGATCATAGAATGGCAGGAGCTGGAAGGGACCTCTGGAGATCATCAAGTCCAACTCCCCTCCCAGTGCAGGATCACCCAGGGCAGGCCACACAGGAACAGATCCAGGTGGGTCTTGAAAGCCTCCAGAGAAGGAGACTCCACAACCTCTCTGGGCAGCCTGTTCCAGTGCTCTGTCACCCTCACAGTGAAGAAGTTCTTCCTTGTGTTCAGATGGAAATTCCTGTGTTTCACAGGTATCACAGGGTGTCAGGGGTTGCAAGGGACTTTGGAGATCTTTGAGTCCAACCCCCCTGCCAGAGCAGGATCATATAATCTAGCACAGGTCACACAGGAACGCAGCCAGGCGGGTTTTGAAAATCTCCAGAGAAGGAGACTCCACAACCTCTCTGGGCAGCCCATTCCCCTCTCTGGGCAGCCCATTCACCTTGATACCATCACCTCTCATCCTATCACAGGGCACCACTGAAAAGAGCCTGGCCCCTTCTACTTGACACCCACCCTTCAGAGATTTGTAAACATTCATAAGATCCCCAGGTAGATTTAACAGTGGGAAAAGGTCCCTATTTACAATCTTCCTTTATGAGTGTGCTCTAATTGCACCAACTATCAAGCCAGCTTCATGTCAGTTGGGTGACATATGCTGCCGTGGTCCTTGCAAATGCATTTGCAGTATAAGGGTGCTTCTGAATAGGGTTCAAGAAGTAAGTGTTTACTAATATCTTACAGAGAAAAATGGATTATTTTCTTGCTTTCAGAGGTAGTCTTCCAAGTTGCCAATGGCATCAGACAGACCTCAGTAAATTGGTTATGCGTGGGTCCAAGCAGTGCTCTGAAAGCAGCACCTTCCTTTCTTAAAACAAAACCGCGAAATTCTGATTTCAGCCATGAAGCTGGTGCTTTCATTACGAGGTTGTTGTAGATTTACAAATATCATCAGTCAACAAAACTCAAATATTACCCTAAATGTGGTACCTTTATTGTTTGTTCATCAAAACCCCACAGATTTGGAGAGATTAAATCAGAGCCTGTTTTGATAACTATGGAGGTTTTACATAGGATCACGCTTCATTTTATTTTTTTTCTTTCTGTTCTGTAGAATGTAAGAACTGTGTTGAGATGGCAGTAGGAAGTCTGAACAAGTAACTACCTTTATCAGGACTAAAATATTGAAGCACTAAAATATTTGGGGCCTCCAAATCAGAAGAAACAAACAATGCACTTGATGAAGCAGTTGCTCTGCTGCATTATCTCCCTCTAAGCAAGAAGAAAACAGGTTTT
The DNA here is from genome assembly GCA_024611175.1 of Megaceryle torquata. NCBI lineage: Eukaryota > Metazoa > Chordata > Aves > Coraciiformes > Cerylidae > Megaceryle > Megaceryle torquata. Next base: position 234,914 of record JANIJG010012252.1, read on the forward strand.
GCAAAGCAGTGGTGGTCAGTTTTTCAGTCACAGAGCTATTATAGCTTCCATAGCATCATCTTTTCATTTGAATTTGGGGGTCTATGGGCTTCTCAGTATCATTATTATCTTTACTGTTTAAAAAAGACTTGGTCCACAAGTTCATTCCCAGGATATAGCTATAGTGAATTGAGGCACCGAGAGGTCTGGATGGAAACCCAAGTCTCCAGAAAGCCATTTCAGTGCCTTCACCTTCAGCATGTGTTGGTAACAGGGGTAAAAAGAAGCATCTGCTTCTTTTAATAAGCATTCTTAAAAGAGAAATAAATGAATCAGTAGATGTGTCAAATGTGACCTGATGAAAAATCAATGTTATACCAAATGGAGCAGCAGGTGGCTAGGAAAAACAGCAAACTCCTTATTTCTAGACTGGGAGTGATATCACCAATGACACCTTTGACAAGGACATAAACAGGAAAAGCTGAGTTGGCTGAAAGTCTGTAAGAAACAGGGAGGAAAAAGTCCATGTTTACCACATGGAAAAGAACAGACAAAGGCAGCACAGAATTGAATGTTATTTTCAACATTCCCAAAAGAGGATGAGACAGGAGAGAGGGTAAAGACACAACAACACTTTAAAAAGACTTTAAACAAGTACTTACTCATGTTTCTTTCTGAATGGATTTAGACTCTGTTTCCCTTTGTCTGCACAACTCAAGGAGAAAAAGATTCACTGGCTCATGGGCACTGCTGTAGTTGAAAACTTTGATGTGTTTTGTCTTTTTTCTTATCCCCGTATGAAAACCACCTGAAAGTGGTCTGATGCATCTCTGAAGATAAACTTCCAAAGACTTACATGTATGTTTACTGTCTCCACAACTTGACAGCTTGTCACCTCCTGAAACAAATTGTGATTACTCTCTTCATAGTTGTACAGACAGTCACTGCATTTGGATGAAACATTCAATCAGGAACTGACAGAAAAAAAGGGGATTTATTTGTTATCTAGAACCCAGTTCTGCAATCAAGACCGATGTGAAGTCACTGATAATATGATGATCAGTGAAGGATGGGCAGCAGGGTCGTGCATGAAATACATGAAAAAACATCAATTTAAAAAAAATAAAAAGTTAGACAATATTGTGCTTCTGAGCAGAACCTGTGCCTTATATTCTTACAACCTTAGCTACTTGACCAGAGATTTCACATATTGCTTTATTTGCTGGCTGTCAAATCAAACCTGGGACTGCAAGATAGACTAGGTTGCCACAGCTCGCACTGCAGAACTGGTACCCCATACACATGACAAGGAGCCAGCTGCCTTCTCTGAAACAGAAAGCATTAAAAGGTGTAAACTCTGTCTGGCTTTCATGGTTCCTAGTTGTCAATGACTTCTTTCTACCAAGAAAGCAACAATATACTGACCTGGGTGAGCAGAAAACTTAGACTTTGAGCTACAAAAGGTTATAAACCTTCGAGTAAACTCCAACGAACTTCAAGTAAACTCATAAGCTCTGCACCTAAAGGTTATCAGTTGTTGATGTGGGAAACACTCCACTGGGGTTCAATGCTCTTCCCACCTTCATCTCAAGAGCTATCATTTAATTCCATGGAAAGAAGGCTTGACCTATAATATGACCACCTTTTTTTAAAGAAAAAAAAAAAAAGGATACATTCTTTTCTGATGTAATTTTTTATCACCAGAGTCGAAACATAAAGGGTGACTAACTTTTTTTCCACTACATGTTGCATGAAAATTGAGAAACTATCTTTGATTTTCCTAGTAAAGGTTAATAGTAATGTTTTTAGTATCCATACATTTTTGGGTGTCACTTGCTAGTAAAGAGTTGGATAGGAAAAAATGAGGGAAGTAGCCTATCCATATGAAAACAATAATAATGTAATATTTATTATCTGGGATTGAAATGTTTCAATTTTTCAAAGCAATAAAACATCAGGAAAAGCTGGACTTCCTGATGTACAAATGACATAAATTTCTTCCTTCAGAGGGGGAGGGAGGGATAGAGAAGGAGGGAGAGAGGAGGGAAAGAGGGAAGGGAAGGGGGAGGGAAGGGGGAAAGGAAAGGGAAGAGA
>JANIJG010012252.1:242400-281607 GCA_024611175.1 Megaceryle torquata
AGCTTTCAAAATAATTTTTTAAGGCATCTGGCCTTATTTAAACCATCAAATTTACATTCAATTCCTTCAGGGATGGCTCCGTTGCTTTGCGCTGGCTCTGTGCCCTCCCAGTAAAGCCCTGGATTTAATGCATGCCACCACCACGTTTCCCTAGCTGCGCCGACGCTCAGTGCAGATATATAGTAGAGATATAAAAAAGCCTAACCTTGGACAAGGTGATTCACTTTGGCAAAAAAATCCCAAAAAAGAAAAAACCAACCTATAACTCTGTATGTTTCAGCGAGAGGTTAGGCTTGTGACTAATGTCACTATCTATTTATTCTGAAATTATTAGTAGAAGTGTTTATGTACTATGAAACATTCTGTATGAGCTAGAAGGGAAGCTATAAAACATTTTATGAGATCTACACACGGCTGATGGCAGGACGTTAATATAACACTAAGGTTCACCTAAATGCAAGAAGTTCCAGAAAACACTTTTTGGTTGTTGTTTACCACCCCTCACCCCTCCCCCTCAGTTAAGTCTTCACCTGACAAAGAGAAGTGTACTCTGAAAACCCGGGGGGGGCAAATTCTGCAAGGTCCTGAGTGTCTTCAGAGAAACAGGGAGCACTGTCAGCTTCTCCTGATTTCCAGATGAAGGGAAGAGCCTTTTAAAGGGCTTTATTTTCTCAGAAAGCCTGAGAAAGGACAGATCAGGAAATGAGAAGAAGCTCAATTAGAAATCTGCGTTGTGGCTCTCTCACCTCTGGCAATTTTCACACTGAATTATTATCCCTGGTTTGTGGATGGCTGAACTAAGGAAACAAAGAAACAAAAAAAAAAGGTAATATAACCACATAGCAAGGCAGACACTGATCTGTGAGAAGATCTCATACTCCTTTAAATGTTCTGCAGTCTTACTCCTACTGAAATTGGTTCTCCTTCCCTTCTTCAGTTAACTATAACAACATGTTAAATAATAAACCTGATTCAGTTACTATAAATCCTTGCTAAGAATCAAAATGATTTGCAATTTGAAATTACAGGAGCACAAAGCTATTCATATGCAGCCATTAACTGAACCTCAAACTGATTTTTATACATATAATAAAGAAGAAAGTTTTGGATAAAATGTGTAATATTAGTTTAAACATACACCTCTGCTTCTGCAGCATGTAAAGTGGTTCTAAGACACACTCTGTAAGCAGCATGAGTCCTAGTGGTCTCATTTGTGTTCTAAACAGAGTTAAAGAAAACTAGGAAGATGAGGGGAAAAAAAAAAGAAAAACACCAAAAAAACCCTATTACTTCCCAAAATAAGAATAAACTGGGTTAGTCCAAGATAGGGAGACATAACCTACCTTGTTTTACTCTAAATTCAGCTCACTGACTTGTGTAGAGAAGTGAAAGGTTATTATATGGGTTTACTGGGCAAACCCAGATTTTATAAATAATTGCCTGTCAGACTGTTCAAGATAGACAAACATACAGCAGACCAACAAAAACATGATCTGTCATATTTCTGAGAGAAATGTATGTTGAGTCTTCATTCTCTGGGACTTTAAGTAGACCAGTAAAAAATAAGTGCCAGTATTTTTCCTGCTTATGCATATTTTAAAATGTAAAATCTGGGAGAGATACAGCTACGGAAAGAATTTTGATTCCAGTACCCAGTGCCTGAAACGGTTTCTTCTGTCTATATCCCTGCAGATCGAAACCAAATACAATAAATGCTGGTGTCCTTTTAAAAAGTCTGGATGTTTACAGCAAGCATATAATTTTCCATGATTAAGGACGCCAACAAAAATAACAGTGATGATAAAAAGAAAAGTTTAATCATATATTTCAAGAAGCACAGATGGAACATCAGAAAACTTCACCCCCTTGTTTAATACACTGCATTGTAGGAATTACTTTTAGTCCTTTACACACAGATTAATTCCAGAAAACAGAAACGTAGGCAGGTAAACAAAAAAAAGCAATTTATGAATGGCAGCAATATTCAATGTACAAAATTCATGTTTACAATATTGCAAAGAGACATTTTTCTGATTATTTAAAATAGATATATTTAAAAAAAAAAAGAAAAAAAAAAAGTTTTTGCAAGCAGGTCCAGGAAATCAGGGCAACAAAATCACTTACAAATGACCACAAGAGCATACAGAGGGAGTGAAAATGAAGACCTCAAATACTAAGCACGAAAAAGGAGGACGGCTGCACTATATAAAAGTAATATTTTGCTGATCTCCACTCGATCCCTTGAGTACTGTGTCTTAATTTGAGGTTTAAGTTACATTTCAAGCCTGAGCTAAGAGCGGCTGAAGCAGCCCCTGGGGCCAAGGGGGTAGCACAGGGACACAGGCAGTAGATGCCTGTAGAGCCTGATGATGAGCTGAAGCATAAGCCCTGGTCAAGCATCATCGTGGTTAGCTCTATATTTGTACAGTTTTTATGGGAAGAAATGAATGTGTTTGTGAGGCCAGCAAAAGCTGCAGGAGCAGGGGACAGGAAGAAGCATAGAGGGAGGGACTTAGATTTAAAAAATAAATCTGAAAACAAACAACGCGAACTAAAATATATTTTAAGAAAAAAGTCAAAAAAGAGCTCATTTCTTCTTCTTTAACCAAATCCAACAGTAATGCTGCCTTTGTCAACAACAGAGACAACATCTGCTTCCTGCAGCAAATGCTGAGCAAGTACATAATGTTAAGCCTTTGCCTAGAACCACTGAGACAGACACAGTTATTTAAATAATTTAGGATCTATTTTTCCTTATAGGGGGCCAATCCAGTGCCAAATCACTAAAAAAGCTTTCCTTGATTTCAGAAAGTGATGGATCGAGATTTAGGACATGTAAATATTGAGAACTTGGGGCTGACCACTTAGCCTATCCTCAGGTTTGCAAAAAGACTAGTCTCTAACTGGTAAAGTACCTGAACTTTCTACTGAGTATCTTTGAATCTGAACTCACTGTCATCAAAAAGCACCTTACCAGATTAAAATGGTTTGGGTTAGGTTTTTTGGGTTTTTTTGTCTGACTGTCTGAACACTTAAAATTTAGTTCTGAGAAATCAGTGGAAAATAGAGGAAAATAGTGGAAAACAGTGTTTCTTTTTGTAAAAAACACAATAAAAACCTATATATACTCTACAAACCTATACAACCCAGTCTATCTCTGGCCTCTTTCTGCCCCATCCTGCTTTACAAAAAAAAAACCAAGCCCACATCTCTAGGAGAACATACAGATTTCCAAACACTTAAATAAAAATGACATTGCATTTCAGGAAGAGGCTGACAGCAGCAAGTCCCCTGCAAACTTCAGCATTGTCTGATCTGTATTCTTGTCCACCTACACACTCTCCCAAACATCCTGCCATTAATTAGCTAAATGTTCCAGCTAGTAAACAAGAATAACGATTGAGGGGGCTGGAAAGAGAGACAGAGTCAGCCAGCAGATAGTCACAACAAACCAGCCCACTCACTGGTACATGGAGACATTGAAGCTTGTTTTGCTTTTTTTTTTTTTTTTCTTCCACAGAGAGGAAAAGAAAATCACCTTAATATAACACTGTCTTTCCTGTTGCTGCAGCCACATCCACATTAGCAAGCGAGAAAAGTCATCCCATTCCTGCGGTAGGCACTCTGTCAAAGAAAGAGAAAAATCTGTAATGAATTATCACATCAACTTAAACAAGGGAAGAAGGCAGAGAGAAAGGCAAGGCTTTCTTCCTGTTTTGTAGACTATTCTGGCTGCAATCTAATAGTGTGTGCTTAATCTGAACATTTCTGGTGGGGAAGCTATAAGCAACCACTTTGTCTATTAAAAAATCAGTGTGGTTAACAAGTGGTTAGCAACTCTATTTCAGGAGAGGGAGAGATATGCAAAAATGTAATGTCCTATTTTGTTAATTGCCTGCAAAATAGATGAGGCCAAAAATACACTATTATGCTGAATCTGTTTGTCCTTTATAAGCATGGGTTCTCCCTTCACTACGTTCAAGAATAATTTCTAACCTATCTTAATAGTTTATAAATTATTGAATACAGTTTTCCAAACCCAATTTCTAGTTTGAGTCTACCTCTGTGTAAACAAACACTGGTGTTATCCACACCTCCCAAAACCAAACTAATCTTAAAGACCCTCTGGTCAGTACAAAATAATTTGATGTTATAGAATCACAGAGTGGTTTTGGTTGGAAGGGACCTTTAAAGGTCATCTAGTCCAACTGCCTTGAATTAAGCAAGGACATCTTCAACTAGATCAGGCTGCTCAGTGACCTGTCCAATCTGACCTGGAATGGTTCCAGGGATGGGGCTTTTACACCACCTCTCTGGGCATCCTGGTCTCAACCACTCTCATTGTAAAAAAAAATATTTTCCTTCTTTTTAGTCTAAATCTCCCATCTTTTAGTTTAAAATCATTCCCACTTGTCCTATTGCAACAGTTATAAAACATCCCATATATTGTAAACTGGGATCAAATATATCCAATGGTAAAGAAGAAGCACAAGAGTTAAATAGCATTTGAGAAAATAATTTTTAAAGATCCTGTGACACAGTCACAGGACACACACACTAAAATACCTTCATGCATTTTTAACATCTTTTTCTGAATCAATATAGGAAACTATGCCTTTTTATGCCAGGCATACTGGAAACCCTATATTTTAAGGGGATATTCTCTGTTTAAAAATGTATTACTTTTTTTTTTTTTTTTTTTTTTGTAATATTAACGATATCTTCAAAAAGGAAAGGAGTTTAAATACCTTTGCTTTATTTGGTTCACCTTCAGCAGTCATTCAGTTTTGAAAACAAAAATATAGTCATCTATTTCATTACAGTTAGTGCCCTGTCAGGTTTATTTTGTACCTCTTAAGTACAAGCACTTAGGAAGTGCCATATATAACTACCATTTTTAGTGGCTCTACTAATCTCCTAATTAATTTCAGCAACATCAATTTCTCCTCTCTTAAACTAGAATTAGAAGTGCATCATTAAGAGGAAAGGATAACCTCAAACAACTTTGTATATAAATAGTACTTATACCGAACTGTAAGGAAATAATTTCAAAAACAGCAAGTGTGTATTCAGAGAGACATTTACAGACACTGAATTTGCAAAAGGAAATATGGACAAGATGTTCACTGCAGCATCCTTTACATTAGCACCATACTTCAATATAGAGATCTAGCAGCATATGGCATTTAAGTCAAAGAGCAGAGTATTAGCTCTGGGATATACAGCCAGTCATCAGACATGACAGTATCACCGCAAACAAAACGAAAAACAAATCCAAAGACTCTATACCCAAACATGAAATGCACTAAAACAGACTAGCCAATAATTTTGAAAGGATCCAATATATTCCCACAACCACAAGCAGCAAGTCCAAGGGAGTTTGAATCTGCAGCTTGCCCAAACCATTATGGCTGGCATTTTGAAGTCGATGCAAAAGTAATGTTTTTAGCTCCTTGACCCTGATATTTTTACAGAGCTTTATAACCCAAGTGACAACCTTTAACACTGAAACAAAAAATATTCAGGGCTATTGTGCAGTTTGCTTGAAGATAAATGAATCCCAGTATAAAGTTGGGTCTACATGAAAGATAAAAGGTTCAATTTTGCGAAAGGAATTTTGGTTGCAAAGTTGGGCTTGGCCGAGCTCACCTGGGAAATAATAAAGTTTAACATTTTCCAACATGGGCAACTTTATACAGTTAGTTATATACTTGAAAAGGTCATTTTAGAAGCAAGTTTCACAGGAGGGAGGATAACACCTTCAGAAAGTTGGACACACCCACCAGTCTATATTTAGCCATATATTATAACTAGTGTGGCTATAGTTAGGATTGAAAACTATTTCCTACTTAACTCCCTGCTTCACATACTTTAAACTTTCTGAAACATTTGCCCTTGGGCTGAAATTTCCTCTGCTTTAATCTCTGCCTGAAGTTCAATTTCTTTGGAAAGGACCAACAAAATTCCTTAAGCCATTTTGAAGTTCAGCAATAATGAAAACAACACATTTTTCCTTCCCAAGCCAGAGAAAGTGATTCTGATATATGCATATTTTATTACGGAATTTAGCCATAAATTGAAGCATTTTACCCAGAAAAATATCTTTACCTTCAACCTCAGCTTAAAGGTAACTGTTTTGAAAATTAGTATTTCAGAGGAGGCAGTTTGATTCACCTCATCCCATAAAAAGATAACACTTCATTATTATATTGATGCATTACTAAATAATCAAGGTTAACCCCCACAGTGCTTTTATGTATAACAAGCCTACGTGCAGTCATCCCGTAGTTCTGAGTTATACCACATATCTTCAAGATATATACAGCTGAATTTGTGATACTAAAAGACATATTGCTACATGTCAAGGAGTGCAAAGAGAAACAGCAAGATGTTTTTTATAAAACTTGAATGTGTATGTGCCCTTGCAAGAGAGATTTATATGTATGTGGCAGTCATTTAATGTGGTTTGATATAACGTAAAGGGTTTGGATGACACTTTTGGGTGTTTCATGCTACTTTGACAGTATCCTTTTTTTTTTTTTTTTTTTTTTAATATGATTATTTGGTTCAGAATTAGATATAGAGGATGATGAAGCCTATTGATGTGGGATTAAAATGGCAAGCCATAGCTGTATCCATTTTGCTGGATATGTCTTGCTATAGCCCATTGTCTGTAGATAACGTAAACCCATGGTCCATCCTGGAGACCTTTTTGGAGAAGTCTACTGCATCCAAATTTTTTGTGTGATCTCTCTCAAAATGTACTCTCTACCAGCCTGTGCTCTGATTTTTCTTGCTGTGAGCTGACTCTGCCATGGTTGGACATCTATCAGCTTGTTACTCTATCTGCTGAGTGGGTGGTCAAGGGACCACCTCTGAGACACAGGAAATCGCCTAGCTTGGCACAGCTCATCTTCCCAAAATGGATTCCATGGTTGAAAATGCCTATAACCTTATTTGGCCGCTTCAACTCTGAGAGAAACTCTTCCTGCTCCTTGCTATCATATGACAAGATTCTGCATCCCCTTCACTGACCTCATTAAAGGTGAAAGGACAGATTGCTGCTATCCACAACCAGAGGCTAAGAAGGCTGGACCAAACTGAGAGCAGAAACATGACCTTCATCTTGTCCAGTCCACTCTTGCCACTTCCATTTAGAGGAGAGGCATGATGATTTTGCTGCTTAGTTCTCTACTTCCCAGTCCTGGCCCCAACCCATCTAGGCACCATGTGAAGAACCTTCTCCTGGCTTGTCAGGCATTCTCTATTTGCCTACAGTATAGGAATTCCACCTTGAAAATGCTGCTTCTTCAAGTTATCAAAGCACATTGGATTCTGATATAAAGATCTTGTCTGGGAATGCTGTTATTAGTTAATAAACAAAGGCAGGTTTTTTTCCCAACAGTCTGAAAGAAGGTATAATGAAGCAGAAAAGCATGACCATGATTTGCCTTCAGTTTGGTGAAAGAAGGGAAAACTAACAGCTTAAAAAGGCAACCTGGAACAAGAACCATCATGGGTCAAGTTGGACTTTGATGATCTTGAAAGTCTCTTCCAACCAGAACAATCCCAAGTAACTCATCAAATCTCATAAAAACTCATCTGTTTTCTACTCTTTCTTTTTAGTCCTGTGTCTTTCCTGAAGTGGAAGCCCAAGGTAGCATATTATGAAGGATCACAAAGAATCACTCCAGGAGGAGGGCAGCAAATCTCCTGTTCCCACAGTAGGTCACACAAAATACAGCTATTTACTGAAGAGTTCATAGGTTCAGTTTAGGGACAGACAATCACACATTTATTTACACAAGATATAGTGAAGCTGTGATTTACAGCCAAATCTGAAGATGTGAGTACTCCTCAATTAGGTAATATATCAGAGTAGAAACAAAGACTTCTGAACAGACACCTTAGTTAGAAATGGTTTCCAGTTAACAGTTTACACTAGTGCGTAATTTCACAGCTGTAGCATGTTGAGAAAGAATAATTTTGGCAAGAGAAAGAAACAGATGTGATTTTTTGAGTGGAATGATGTTTAATTCTTATTTGGGATAAAATTTGGAAAGTCTAGGGGAAAACACCTCCAGTGGCCATCCCAGACACTCAAGTTTATTGGGCCAAATTCTCCCCTGGTTGAAGTCTGCAGTTCTGCTTACATTAAAGCTATGGCACAGTGTCATACCACAGGTCTGTTGTATCACTTAAAAGATGATAAATCCTGAATTATAGGTCCTGTATAAGCAAGTTACAGAACAGTATTTATAAAACTTGGAAGTCTCCCATTCTCAGTGTCCTCTTGTATGTGTGTGGGCAAGTGGTTTAATTACAATGCATAAAGTGGAATGGCAGACAGAGACAAAATCAGAGTGAGTCCTGGCTGAACTTCATTAGCAAACACAAATACAAATAGGCACATCTTGTTTGTGACATGCCACGGTCCTTTCCTCCTTTGGTAATTTTACTCCATTTTCTGATATTTGCATAAATGTAAATCAAACCATATGACTTGAACAGGCTTATGATAGGGGAATCATATGCAAAACTTCTTTTCATTAAACAATTCTCTTGATGCAGTCTTACAATGCAATTGTGGAAATCAGGGAGGATTGGATCTCAGACAGTGAAAGCCTTTATTTAAGAACAGTGGAGGGAGCCCTGCCCTTTAAATAAGAGACATTCTTGGATCAGACACTGGCTGGCAGGATGGAAAAAAGGATGTAGCATTAACTTTCATTCCATTCCAAATAACCTGGAACCCATAAACCACAAAGATTCTCTAATTTTAAATCTGCTTCTTTTCTCCCTGGGTCTTCTTTCCATTTTATTTGGGGAATGTTAACTTTGAAATTTCATTAGCCCGCCATAATATCAAACAAGTCATCCTGGACAGATTCATAGCTCTTTGTACATGAAGACAACTACGTGATTAAAAGGTTACTCCTCTAATTTTTCCCAGCCTGCACAGACAAACCACATGCAAAGAAGTGTCAGCTTATTTAGAGATTAAAATAATAATTAGTTTAGGAGGCAAAGTATAAGCAACATTGTTTAAAAAAGAAAATCCATATGGTGTTTAGAATTAGTTGCTTCTGTTTAAGTTTAAATACATTTCTGTGGATATAAACTCTCCTTATTAAAAGTACATTGGATAATTCGCTCTCCAATTTAAAACAATAGCACTGAAGGCTCTAATTCTACAAACCCATCTTTAATCAGTAGCCAAAGCACAGATGTCTGATATTACTCAGAGGGTGAGGGAACGTTCTGTGTATATAATACCTAGTACGTGGTCAATAATGAATAACGAATACCAAATATATAGCTACAAACAACCAGGTTTAGTAGATTACAAACTTGTACAATGCTCCACATGACCCTCCCTGTTGTATTCATGAAATCTCACAGATTTCATTTATTATAGGGCCAGACCGATGTGCTGAAAGCAGCAGCATCTGCTTATGCATACAGCAGCGGTTCCTTTGGAAGCACAACCATATTTGTGCTTAAGCTATTCCCCAAGAAGCCACAGTTAGGTGTAAGAAACACCAACAACACAACTTTATTCCTCAGATCTGTTCCCTGAGTCTTCAGCCATTCAGTGAGACACCAGTGACAGTAGCAGCTTTCATGCTGTGAGTAGCTGCTCTCCATGAAGGGGGCCGAGATCACCACCACACCTTACGTGGGAGACCACAAACATCACGCGCTGATAAAAGCACTGCTTCAGTAAGTCACCCTTCAACAGCTTGTAACAATGTGCTTGCCAACTAAGTCAGTTCTGGGCTTTGGTTTACCTTTTATCTGCCAATGGCATAAACTTTTTCAATAATCACATAAAACTGTGTTGCTGCGTCCAGGAACAGGATATATCCAAGATATATCATCCAAGTCTGTTACAGAACATAGTCTAGATCTCAACTACCAACTTTTTATTTTTGTTCTGTGTTACTAGGAATAATGACATTCACAAGGCTGATGGAAAGATAGAATCTCTGAAAAACAAGGACCAAATGTATTTCTCAGACACCTCATGCAATACCATGGCTTATACTGCTGTCCTTCAGCTCATTTGGCCAAATTTGTGATGCTGCAGTTAACTAGCAAACACTGTTCTCAGGGCTGGGCTGCTACTATAAGAAAGAAAAACAAGGCAAAAGGATCATGGCTTCTGTTGCAGCAAGAACTGGGGTGTGGGAGTGGGGTACCAATGTCTGCCAAAAGAAAGAAAGTACAAAATTGGTAGGGAGAGCGAGATCATTTTAAGTTTCTCAGAGGATACTGTAAACAGTGGAGAAAGAAGTAAAAAATGGAACTATAAAACAATACTTGGCAGCCAGCTTTGCAAAACAAACAGATTTTTGCAAAGTTCTTCCCATCACTGCCACCAACTTTAATAGTCTTTATTTGTCTGAGAGCAAGAAACTCTCTTTTAATTGTCAGAGAAAATGCGACACTGATGAGCACACTGATAGAAATTCCTCTTCTGAGCTCCACTTCAACCACACACTGCTCTCCGTTCACAGCCAGAGAGAGGAATTCCTTCCCCCAGCCTGCAAAACCTGTAGCTGGGCTCTATCACCACCCTTTCCTGGACTGAGGGAGCAGACTGCTTCTCCTGCAGAGGAGGCTGAAGTCCAGCAAGTTATTATTGCCGTGGGTCTACTGGCCCATAACTGCTTACCCATGATGTGCTACTGGCAAAGCACAAAACAGCTCTCCATGAGGCACTGGACCATGATGGATATGATCTGTTGGATCCCAGCAGGATTGGGAAAGCTTAATCCCCTTGCTGCACTGGAAAGGTGGTGGCTCCTGAGTATCCCTGATCTCCTCATAATCTCTCCTCCTGAGTGGTGATTAGGTAGTTCCCAAGTATCCCTGATGTCCTCCTGATCTCTCCTCATGAGCATCGTTATTAGTTCACTAATAGTTTTACCACCTTACATCAAACTGGTCAAAACACTTTGAGTTGCTCAGAGGCCAACCTCTCCTCTTCTGATGTGTCTCAACTTTCTGCTTTAGCTGTACAGCACCAATAATGTATGTGGGCATCCTTATTATGTCTGAAAATGAAGCTAAAGCTAGAAGCCTTAAGACATACACAGAAAGGACTTCATGTACGGTTAGATACTGAAACCTTTGGTTTATGTCTCAGGGCATGGCATAGTCACAGCACCCCCATGTGAAAATATACCACTAATAATGAAAACCTCCTTCAACCTGCGAGTAATTAATCATGAAATAACCTGGATGGCTCCCTCTCTCCAAGGATACCTTCTCTTGACTTTTTAAGGTTTCCTTCTACTGCTGTAGAGGTTCAGGTTTTTTTATGTAGGAAGTGACAGATGAGGTTAAATCCCCCCTCCGTGTCACTACTGCTCACAAGCTCAGCACACGATTTTTAGTGAATTTATTTGGAAACAATATGGTGTGGTACAGTCATCTGATTACAAGGGCAGGAGCCAGGGCTGGGCTCTGCTCCCAGCTCTGACACTTACTTGCTGTGTGGCCTCAGACAAACCACTTAATGTCTCTTGTGTTTCAATTTCCCCTGCCTTTGAAACAGAAACACTATCACTCACTGCAAACCTTTTCTGAGGATTGCTTGATTACAGAGCTAATACATGGTGTTTTGAAAACACTGTATGCTGTTCCATAATTATTGTTTTCATTGCATTATATCTTCCATTGTAATGGCTAAAATACCAGATGTACAGAAATGGATGCTGAAATTGGTAGTTATTGGATAGGAGAAGCGGGTATTACTTTGAAATAAATTCAATTACTTGGGCAAAACAAGACAGTTCACCTACATTCTTTTCTTAAAACTAATGAAAAGGGGCAATTAATGACATTTTGCAACATACTTCTCTTCCCCCATCCCCTGAAAACATCCCGTGAATGCTCTCTGCAGAGGGCATAGCATCTCTATTCTCCCTTTGATTCAACGAAGCATTTCACTAGGGAAATGAGAATCCAACCAAGAACGCAGGGCAAGAGAGTGAGTCTGTAAACAGAGGAATTTTCTCAGGCTCCGAGGCCCTTTGCTGGTGGTGGCATTCGGGTGCGGCCACTTCTAGCCATGCTCCTTACTGACTGATGCACTCTGTCTGCAGCCGGGCGCCTGCTCACCGGAGTGGTGGGAGGTAAGAGGAATTAAGGTAATGCATCAGTGGTTGCCAGTGGAGGAGATGGGAAGGGAAAAAAAAAAAAGGGCAAAAAAAAAAAAGCTAAAGAAATATACTATTTCAATCAAAGTCTGAAATTTGTAGAAGTGGTTTTGGTCTCAATATAGAAAAAATATTTATCCAAGAAACTCCTACTCGGGTGCGAACATCCTACTTCTAGTGGGATTTTGTTTGGCAAAGCTCTGTGAAAGAGTGGAAGCTAATACAGAGCATGTCTATAAACAAATATATTTATTTAGTACAGATTGACACATTCACTAGAGTATTTCAGTGATTACACGTGTAAAACTATTTCCTATAGTGGTTTCCTTTTGTGATTCTGCTAATTTATTCAATCCACCCCATTTTCATGCATTGAATATTATGAGCCATTTCAGCCACCCAGACTGAAATGCGTGTTTGGAGACTACATGCCTGTTTTTTCATTTCATCATCTACACATAATTATTTGGTGATATTAGGAATTTGAGCTCAAATGGAAGCCAACCAACATTTTAATAGCTTAAAAATCATACAAAATGAAGTCTGCCCTGAGGTTAATGAATGAGAGCCAAATCTTGAGGCTCTTGCTCAGTTTTTATTCACTCCTTATTCAGGCAAAAGTTGAATCAATTGTAGTTGGACTGATTAAAAACAGAAGAACATAACATTTGGACCTTTCTCTCAGGTAAAACTGAATAAATTACCTAGGATTAGGCTGCAGAATGGCATCCAATCGATCTTTCACATGTATTTTTGCAACACATTGGAGAAAAAATCCAAGTGCGGAGGCAGTTTGACCAGTTAAAACAATACTTTAGCAGCAGAATAAATTATTATAAACTACCACATTTTATGACATTTATATTAGAAATAGTCCCAAATCAAAATACGTTTTCTGGTTCCTACTGGACTTCTGAAGACCAGGATCAAATCCAAACTTTAAAAAAAGCCCATGAAGTATGAAAGCCAAATGTCCTTATATCCTTCAAAACAAAGCTCCATCCCCAATTTTAACTTTAATCCAGGCGTATATCGACACAGTTATTTGATTTTTGAAGATGGGAAGCATTTATAATTCAGGCAATTAAAGGTTATTCTTTGATTATACACAGGATGTCCTACTCCTTATGCACAGAATGCAATGGGCCTGTAAAAAGTATAAAGCAGAGCAGTTAATTCCTTTGAACACTTAACACTTCACTTGTAATTGGTGATAATCACAGAAAGATGCTCCTCCTTTAAATAACAATCCATTTGAGTATTGGCCAGCCCTGTCAAAGCAATGACACATTGATCCCATTCAAGCCAGATCTAAGCATGAGGATGTGGACAAAAACAGTAGTATGAAAACCAGATTTCTTTAGTATGCAAAGCAAATGAGAGAAGAAAAAAAAGTCGGTAATGGGCACGATCTGGTCATCTGTGAACAATCCCCTGACTTGGTCTGCAGTGATAGTGGCCCTGTTCACTGTCTCCTGATGGCCTGAAATTAGGATGTCAATGCTGAAACATGCTGAGCCTATGAGTTTGACAGTGGATGGCTTCATTTGTAAATGAGCAAGTGGGCATTCTTCTCCCAATCACCACTCTTGCTACAGGGACCAGTCCTCGTGCCCCCAGGAGCTTGGTCTCTCCCCAGCAGTTCCTAACAGCAGCTACCTGCAGGACAGAGGACAGACATACTTCATGTATTTAGATGGGTCTAACGAGACTTAACAGTGCTAATGGCACATTGGCCAGCATGCGAAGCCTTGCAGGCGCCTGAATAAGGCAGCCTGTACAGAAAGGTTTGGTGCTCCTCATAATATTTAGTTAGACAGTTGGACTTGGTGATCTTAAAGGTAATTTCCAACCTTAATGATTCTATGATTCTATGAAAAGAGCCTATGTTGAAGGTTCAATGAATTTCTGGCAAGTTATGAGCTGCAAGTGTGTACCATGAAGCTTGGGAACCCAAGGAAGGCCAAGGCTTTTTCTACATTTTACTTTTAAAATGACATTCTATTCACATTCATATGTTGGAAAAGCTGGCTAACAAGGTAAGATGGACTTCTAGTCTCTCTAACATGTGGCTCAAGTTATCTATAATCTTTCCAAATGTCTTTCTGTCCCTCTGTTCTTTCCTTACTTAATGTCTAGGCCATACCAGAGATGGTGGATGGTTGCTGAGAAAAGCAGAATTCCAAAATATCCTTCCTAGAATTGACTATGAATCCCTTTTGGTCATTTATGAGCGATCAGTCTGTGGTGGGAGACAATAATATTTAGTTTGTGATGAAAATAACTAGTCAGGCTCTGAACTATACTCCCTCTCCATAGACCCACTTACAGACATTACTTGCTATGGCACACTTTATTTGAATTAATCTTATTTTGAAATGCTAGGACAGGCCCATGCCATTAGCAATATCTCATCAGTCCAACCCATCACATGAAATTCTTCTTCAGAACCACATCTCATCTTTTTCTTTTGTACCCACTTTTACCAAAGACATACATTTATATGCATATCTATAAAACTGATACTTGCCTGAAAACCAACTGGCCAGGCCATGAGATTCTTCTGGCTGATTGCCATTGTTTGGTCATTAAACATAGGCTTACGAATAGGGAGATGGATTACCCGCTTGTAACTCCATCAAGGGCTTTTCATGATATCGCAGCCCATATTTTTTTAATAACATTGAGGAATATTTAAATCCTGTATGAAACTTTTTTTCATAAGTACTTCTTTGATGTTAGAACATTTTGATTTGTGTGCATGCTGACACCAGAACAGCTCGATTACTGCATGTTCATTTATCAAAGAGTGCGGGGTCGATCCCATTTGGATGAGCAATAATTGCACCAAATACATAACATGCGCTAATCATGCTGACAGCAACACCCCCACTTCCGATGGCTTGAAATACAAGAAGAGTAAATAATTACTGGAAATGAAGAGTTAGTTTGGTCTCATTAAACGCTATTGTTACTAAAGGAATAAAAGAGTTTATATTTAAAAAAAAAAAAAAAAAAAGTAGAAAGGTGGTAGGGGAGTTACTGAGCTCCAAACCCACTGCACACATTGCAGTTCCTGGTCTTAAAGCTAATGGGACCCAGTGGATCTGGACTTCAGCAAAGAGAGAGAGTACTGTCTCAGTCACATTATTTATTGTAATGGTGTAACTCCCCTTTTCTTTGTTCCTCCCCCCCTCCCCGAATGCCTGTTGGTAAAATGGGAATGTCATATCCAGGTTTTTGTCTCTTCAGTAGCTCTGAATTTCCTGGCTTTTGTGGACTGAAATCAGACCCTTAATGTTGCTTATGTGCACATTGTTTTGGGTAATTGACATTAATTTTTAGGTTGCATCACTGACATCAGTCAGTGCTGTTCTCAGAGGACTAGAGTTAAGGGGCCACAATAAAAGGGCATGATATTGTTTTTTTTGTTTTATTTTTGGAGCACTCTGACTACTCTATACTTTTCCAGTGGATATTACATACTTTTTATGTGAGACAGTGTAACACATTACTGCCTGTCTCATTTAAATGAATACTTTGGTATTACAGTAAAGAGCTCTAGGGGCTGGGACAGTCAATCCTGGTAAAAATTCAAGTTGATACCTTTTGTCTATGTAACACTCTGAAGAAACTATGAAACAGCAACACATTTCTTTAGAGAGAGCTAGGTTGCCCGTTACAGATGTTTTCCATATGGTAAGTGGAAGGTCGGCCCCTTCCCCCTCCACTCATCAGTGTTCTCACATCGTAGAAGGCATCTACAAAGACAACACGGCTGTAAATGATACTGCACAGAAGCCTCCATCAGCACGTAAATGAACAAGCTGATTTTCATTGTACAGGGCAGAAATACGCACAATTGTAGCCCACTTATGGAGAGGATTTTGACTCTTCAGCTTCTCTTTTTATCAGTGTACTGCACAAATCCTCTTGTGTAAGTGGTCAAGAGAAGCCAGGCTAGACTTCAGATGCTAAAATGATTAAATGGAAAAAATAGATTAAATTACTAGATATTATTGCAGATTATCATGCTGCATCAGATAGTGGGTTCAATACCTTCTCCCTCAAATCCTTATGGGTGGGCAGGAAAATTCTCTCACACAAAAGATCATGATTTTAAGAGGAGAAGAAGCTGAGTGACCTCAATGGGGATAAGACCTATATTTTAGACATTGGTGCATAGTCATATACACAGGATTGCAGATGCACCTTTATAAGAGATAGCCCTTGGGTGAAGAATTGATCTGTTGCCACATATTTTGTGCTGCTCCTGTCAATAGATTATAACATCTATAATTAATGTGGTCTTAGAAGCACAGCTGGACTTTTAAGAGACCAGGGTTGTATTTCCAAAAATTCAACACCTGTAATAGGAATTACGTTTTCAAAACTTCTTAGAGCTCCAAAGCACCATTTTGTCATGCTTACAGTCTGGTTCAAAGGAGTTCATCACCCTAGGTGTACTCAGGATGTTTTATCCTTTCATAAATCCCAATACTTCTTTTTTGGATGCTGGAGCTATTCTAACACATGAATCTTGAATGCAGGTGTGACTTTCTAAAAGTTCAATGTGCAGTGGAGGCATTTCCTCATCTCCTTCCCCAAAACACATAATTATCTTATCTCAAAAGCAGTAAGCTTCAGGATGAAAAAGAACACAAACATGGAGTTCGTGTTAAAAAAAATAATCTTTTTTGCATATTTCCCTACACTTTTGGTTTTAGACAAGGTATGGAACCATTTGAGTATTTTGCTATTAGTTATTAAATATTATTGTGTAATAGTAATATAATCTGTAATGTTTCTACAAAATAAACTCTTTAATGTTAATATTTTGAAAGCCAACATGTGATCTTAACTATTTCACTCCTGGTCATTTCACCAGGAGCTATGTGGCTAAAACTTTAAGTAGGCTCAGGAATAAACATTAAATAATATCTATTTTTAACTTTTCTTCTTTCTTCTTTGCCTTTACATTCCTATAACCTTCTCAGTTTTCTAAAATGTGCACAACCATTGAATCATTTCTTAGGATCTACAAGATATTCCCCAATAACCTAAAATCTTTTCATTTTCCTCTTTCAACATATTTTTCTGTTGGTCTTTTTCTGTATCTCAAACCCACATTTTTTTCCTAATTCTTTATTACCAACTCCATTGTCTTTAATCTTAATTAAATATTTCCTTGTTTTTTATCTGTGTCTTTACCCCTCAGTTCAGCTTATCCATCCCTTGGTTCCCAGTCCTCTCTCCTATCTTTCTGTAAGTCATCACTCTCGCTCACTTTTGCCCAGCATTTCTCTGTCTGCTTTCTTTCCAGCCTTATTTCTGTAGGTCTGGTCTCTTACTGACATAATCTCCTCTGTAAAGGAGTGAGAAGTGAAGGGTTTCTCTCTCTTGCTATAAGTCCATCCAAAACTTACTTTATCCTCTCTCAACCTGCTTTTGGCTCTGCAACTGTATTAGCCATTGTTGCAGAACTATGGACAACTGATCTACTGCTTACAGTGGCTGTAAGACAGAAGAAAAGTTTTGGGCATGCAAAAGAATTTCAGTATTTGTGTATAGGAGCAGAAGGATCACAAACATCAATTTTGAGCAGCCAGCAGTTGGAGCCCAAAGACCAAAAAAAAAAAAAAAAGCTTGCGGGAGCTTTTGTACTTCCCACAAGCTTAAGTTCAATACTGGGTATTCAATAAAAAAAAAGTATGCAGTTTTCTCCCTTTTTTCTGGTGTGTGGTTTGTTTGGGTTTTGGGTTGGGGTTTTTGTTTGTTTGTTTGTGGTTTTTTGTTTGTTTGTTTTTCTATAATGATGCAATTTGCTTAAGGAAAAGAAAGCAAGAGGGAGAGGGGAAAAAAAAAAGGACACACACCACCTTCATGACAAAGAGAAGCATTCTTGTGCCTAATCTATTGAAGAAATTGCTCAAAACCGCTTCACCTTTGTGAAAATATTCCCCTTGTGAAAGGGTGGGGCTTCTGCCTCACAAATGGTCCCTAGCTTTGCCTTGTTCTGAGACTGGTTGAACTTACAAGCCATCTTTTCTAGTAAGCTTCTACTTTTCCTTGATAAATTAGTGTCACTTAATTGCTGTAGTATTTCCTTCCTTCGTCTTTACCTGGGCATGAGTCAAATGAAAATGCATGACAGTCTCACATAGATCTCAGCAAATCCAGAGATATTGTGGAGCAGAGCATGTTTTAGGGTGGCATTTATTCCTCAAAGGGAGCTGTTGATGGGGTGGACCACTGATCCTGACCCTCTCTAGG
Organism: Megaceryle torquata; assembly: GCA_024611175.1. Taxonomy (NCBI): domain Eukaryota; kingdom Metazoa; phylum Chordata; class Aves; order Coraciiformes; family Cerylidae; genus Megaceryle; species Megaceryle torquata. Next base: position 260,841 of record JANIJG010012252.1, read on the forward strand.
GGGATGAAATCCATCACCAAGGCAACAACCCTTTTTTGCTGTGTACTTATGACAGGTGTTACAAAACTGGTGACAACAAAACATAAGCATGTCCACACTGCACAAGAAAACACCTTGGTCCTGATCTGGAAAACAATACAGCAAAGATGGCTGCTGATTCAACTCTGGCTTTTGAAGCGACCAGCCATGGTGCCAAATGGGGTGGTGTTTTTGTCTTGTGGGCAAGTTTTAATCAGACACCAGGCAGAGTTAACCAACTAATTACTCACAGGCCACTTGCCCAGTATGAAAAGGGAACAATTTTCAATTTTTGACAGATTGGATTTGAACAGGCAACAGAAGTGAAAGCTTCTATTGTCCATTATCCAGTCTAGCTCTGAGACTTCCAATTTTTCAGTTACCATGTAGCCTGTTCAGAAAAGGTTTGTCAAGCAACAGCCTCTCTAAATAAATTACATCAAAATTCCTTACACTATGCCACATATTCAATTCGCCTTTCCAGAAGGAGCCACATAATAAGTTTCTAACAAAGACACTGGTTATGAAAGCACTCAAGATTTTCTAGGTCAAAGAGGTGAAAGGCAAAGTTAAAATAAGTGAAATAAAATATTCTATAAATCATGTGTGTTTACTTACCAATACCAAAAAGCAAGATATGAAGAGACCTGCTGCTATACTAACCAAAATTCAGCTAACTATTTTGAATTACCATCTTCCTGATGAAAGCAAGATTTAAGGTGCCAGACCTGGCACCTGGAAATACCCAAACTGTTGAAAACCAAAGAGAGGATAGTTGAAGCTGGATGCTTCTTTTTTTTTCCCCACTCCTTCCTCCAAAATGTATAAGGTAGACACAGCAAAGAAATATACTGGCAATGCACGTTGCTCCTTTTTGTACAATTAAAGGCCAAAAGTAGATCCCTTTTTGCTTAGGTAACCCAGGGATCTAAACTGAGAAGTGTAAAATTTCTTCATCCACTTACCACAAGTAAATATTTTTAAATTGCCACCTGTACCTCCTACTTCTTAGAAACATTAAGATCTGAGATTTCTGAAAAGGACATTGTATCATTTCAGTATATTTTGAGACATGCTTTTTCACAGTGCTGCTTCTTTGTATTATCAGATAGGAAGAGAAAACCACATTTTTTTCTGCAATTTTCTTCTTTAGGAGACACCTTTTATATTTCTACTTCTCAAATGTGATTGAACCCATACATACTGTGAAGACTAGAGCAGTCTATCAATTTTTCAAGGATTATGCTTTGTCAAGAACACAGTTAAGAACATCTCCCATTTCCTATTTTTGCAAGTTTTTATCTGTAAAGATGTTTTGCAGTGGTTGAGTGAAGCTCATTGAGAATGGATGAGTACTTAGTTAATCAAATGGTGATTTAAAAAAAAAATAAAATGGAAGAGTCAGATTGCAGCTCTTAAATGGGTGCAAAAAAGCTGTAACCTACTTCCTAATATGGAGCATGGACCAGTCTAATACAAGCGAAACAGTGAAGTGGGAAGGAAGTGGCTAAGAACAGCAGTGGATGTTCTTGTTGAATAAAGACTTGAAGCAGGCTCTGTTGGTGGGCTCCATGGACACCCAGATGGAATCCTACCCCCACCCCACACTTCCTGGCAAAAACCCCCACAGTTGGGGTGGGCTGTGGTACCACTTGTATTTCTTCTGGATGAATCCAGAGGAGGAAGAGATCAGGATAAATTATAGGTCCTTGCAAAAGCTCTGTGTGTTTATGATCACACCATCTGGAAACAGTGATAACTGCACTATTAATGGAGGCGTTACTACAGAGGATCTTGCAGGGTCTATTAAAACCAGCCATGCTGTGTGCTGGCTCATGATACATGTTTGCTCTAATTTCCTCCCTGACATTTCATTCCTAAAGCTGTCAATAACCCGTTAACCTTCCTGGCATTGAAACTCTAAAACAAAGTCCTATTTCAGCTCTGATTTTGAATCTGAATTGTGATAAGCAACACCAAAGGCTAAGTTTACAATACACAGTTGCCCTAATCTAAATCACACTACAGGTGGTGGGTTTTTTTCCTTGCTTACACAAGGCTCTTTGTATCATAAATAAGGATACAACAATGCAATATCCTAAAATTAGTTTTCTAATTTAATGGCAAAATAGCAAATATTCTTTACTGGTAACTGACAGCTTGATCCTGCAGTTTTCAACAGCTGGAAGTGTCCTGTAATCAGAGGAGTTGCTCACATTCATACAGTTTAAAGCCAAAGGGAAAATTAGATCATCTAGTCTGACCTCCTGTGTACCACAGACCACAGAATTTCAGCCAGTTGCCCCTATTTTGGGCCAGTAACCAGTTTAACAAAAGCATATTTTCCAGAATTTCATCTGACCTTCATTTGGAGTCATCAAGAACCAGACAATGTAGAACTTCACTTGGTAGTTTGCTCCACTGTTAATTTCCTTGTGCCTTATTTCTAACTTGAATTTATCTGGTATTGCTTTTCTACATAAATACAAGTTAAGAGACCAGCAATTACAACTGTCTCCACAATAATGGTAACATTAACATGAAAAGAACACATCCAATTAGGATGTTAAGAAGTCTTTTGGCTACATGCACAGAAACATTTATGCACCAGCTGATCCAGATAAACCCATTACTGGTTTTACTGAGATGTCTGAGTCAGGTACAAAGGATACATCTGTGGAAGCATTTCAGATTGGATGAGGGGTGTGGTTTTGAAACACATCTCCCATTCATCCCCACTTACTGCGCATCAGTTTACACCGTGGCATGATTTCAGAGCACACTAACTGGACACTTTTTGGATTAAACCAAATCAAAAGATGCACTCCAACCACTAATAGTCATTCAGTCAACAGGGCCAGACTAGACTGAGTGCTAGATTCAAAGTGAACCCCACTGAAATGCTCATCATATGCATGTCAGGTCAGCACCAACCACTTGTCTTCTACACATCTGCTCCTATTTGTACTACTTGCAAAGCAGTCACAGCCTAATTCCCCCTGAATCTAAAGAACCTCATGCCAGCAGCAGCAGGTAATAGAAATTCAAGATTTAGCAAATCATTTCAGGAGAACAGTAGACAAGAGGAATTAATTTAATTGAACAATAGCTGGGTATTAATGTATAATCTGAAGAACAGTGGCAATGATCAGAAGGTAATACAGCCAATAAAGTTCCTTTTTTTTCAGTGGTATCCTTATGTTTATGAAATAACCAATATTGGAGATTAATTCATCTGGCTTATCCTGAGAAGACCAAGTCAGAAACAAAGGGCTTCTAGGAGAATTGCCAAGAAAAGAGGAGACACTGACACAAAAAAAGGACAACAAATCTGACAATAAATAACAGAATTCAAGATTCAGAAATGGCTGTTCCACCGTATTTCAGAGACACTCAGAATAGTTGTTTTCAGTCAATGACCTTCAATAAACTGTCCAAGGGAAGGAGTACATCCTCAGACCTCGCATCCATTTACCCAGTCCAGAGATACAGGTTAATTAACCATTTTATGCTAAAGGAGACTTAAAATGAGACATGCAGTTCCACACAAGAGCACTTAAGACAGTTGCTTCTTGTGGCCTTCAGACCAGCAGTGCCATTCTCAGAAATAAGTGTTTCTGCATGGAAGAGAAACTACAAAGAAATGAGCAAAGAGCAGTAAGAAGATGACTAGATTAACAGCCACTTCAAAATATTTTTTATTTTTGTTGAGGAAACTTCCTGGAGAGTAAAAAGGTCAGTGCATGGGTGACCACGGCACACCAAGATTTATTACAGAGATCTTCAGGGAAGTGACCGACACAGCAGAAGAATGAACTATTTCAGCCTTAGCTCACCACAGTTTTCTTCATCTTTCAAATGTTATTTCCTGTAAGTATTAATTTCCAGGGGTTGAAAAGCAGAAGAGATATCAGATTGGCCAGTATGACCTTTTCTATATCACAATTCCTAATTATCCCATCTTTCCAGAACACAGCAGTAGAATATAGCTTTTATACAGGGAAAAGTATTCAACTTTCCAAAGGATTAATTAATCTTTTATTTATTTCCTTTTTTTTTTTTTTTTTTTTTTTTTGGTGATTTCTCCTTTCTGGGATGAAGAATTACAGTGCTGCGATATTACAAAAACAATGAAAATAGTTCCAATCAGGGCTGTGTACCAACACAAAAGCTTTGCCCTGAGACTCCCAGCAAAGGTCTGTTAATCCAGAAGTCTGAAATACACTGCAGAAAAGGGCAGACAGAGTTCATGCTGATCTAACCAATGACTTCTGGGGATGTCCAAGACTGGAAGTAGGTGCTAATTTAAAATGAGATTTTAGGTTTTGGACTGTTTGGGAAGGCAACCAATATCTACAAGAAGTTTTCAAAAGTTAAACATGGTCTTTCAATTCCAGATACAACTGGAAAAAAAAAAAAAAAAAAATAATTTCCCAACAAATGGGAGAATCTGAAAAGAATAAGAAGGTGATTTTGTAAACCTTGTAAGGTTCCGAGAATTCTCTTTGGTCTTTGACTCTTTGGCTGGTGATGTTGGATACACGTAAACAGTAATCAGTTCCAGGCCTGCAGTAGCAGTGCTCTCTCATAATAGAATAAAATTATAGCTTACATAGGAACTCAGAATTGAGAAAAATCTCTGACTATTTGGCAAAGGAAAGTATCAGGAAAGCAGAGGGGTAGAGAAGGAAAGGTTGTAAAGAATAAGAAAAGAAAATCATACTGTTCAGACAAATTAAACAATGTAAGAGAGAAGAGGGGCAGAAGAACAGCAAGAACAGAAGGATTACAAAGTAAGCTCAAGAATAAATGGACATGACACAAATCAAAATAATTGAAAATGGGCATGGTCAAGGAACCTGGTCCATATAACATCATCTATGGAGAAATGTCCTTGCTACTGCAGTTGGTTTTCACCAGCATATCAACACATTCTCTGATGTACTGGCACATGTCCTTTCAGCCTTGAAAATGAAATTCAATATATTCCTGTCCCCTCTGGAAACCTCACCTTCTAACCCAGTCCCTGCTAATGTAACCAGTTGAGCCTGGAAAGATGCCATATGTGATCATCTCCTGTATTACAGCTTTCTTTGTCGATGCTGGAAACAAAACCTCAGGCATGATAATACCAAGAGTTAACACACACCAGCATGGCTATGCCAGCTCAAACCAGTTACATTTTTCTGACTCTGTGGTGGTTTTGAGTTTTCCTTCTCTCTTTCCCCCTCCTCTGATCAAGGACACACATGGCTACCCAAAAGCAGCAAAGCCTTTCTACCAAAATTACTCTCCTTTAGTAACAAGACCGCAAAAGACTGAAACACACAACACTGTCTGCCACCACCCTATTCTGGTTGATTGTCTTTTAATAGCTACAATAAAGTTGTGCAAAGGAATAATATTCCACATCCTCGATTTGCTGATGAAGGGTCTAGAGAACAAGTCTTATGGGAAGCGGCTGAGGCAACTGGGGTTGTTTAGTCTGGAGAAAAAGAGACTCAGGGGAGACCCTGTCACTCTCTCCAACTACCTGAAAGGAGTTTGTAGCAAGGTGGGGGTTGATCTCTTCTTCCAAGTAACAAGTGATAGTACAAGATGAAATGGACTCAAGTTGCACCAGGGAAGGTTTGGTTATTAGGAAAAATTTCTTCACCAAAAGCCCTGGAACAGGCTTCTCAGGGAAGTGGGAGAGTCACCATCCCCAGAGGCATTTGAAAGCTATGTAGATGTGGTGTTTAGGGACATGGTTCAGTGGTGGACTTGGCAGTGGTGGGTTAATAGTTGGACTTGATTATCTTAAAGATCTTTTCCAACCTAAACAATTCTACGATTCTATAACTCTACTGGGCAGATATCTTGACAATCCCAAAGGAAGGTATGCCTTAGCTGAATCTGCTACTTTATCAGTAAAACAGGAAGTTCAGTCCCTTTTATAGTACCTTTGTATTTTTGAAAGGCTGCCCAAACAGCTCCAAGTTGAGTTGAAGCAAACTTATTGATGTCAAGAAGCCAAGATCTTTTGCCATGCCTTGCTGAATGAGGAAGGAAGAAAACTTTGTACTTAGCTGTCCTTTGCTTCTCCAGGCTAGATTTGAGCCAAAGAAGCAGGAAGAGGAGAAAGATGAATAAGTGAAAAGGGATAATGTTTATCTTTTAACAAAATCACAATGTTCTGCTCCTAGCTCTAGTAGCCAAGACTTGCTGTTGCATCTTTAAGACAGATAGTCTCTTCTCTGAGAGACGACAGGCTAATTATAGAGCTCCTGCCAGAGGGAACTCACACATGCAAACCATTATGTAAAATATAATTTTTTTCTTTAAGAATGCTCAAGATCATTAGACATGGTTTTTTCAATGCTAGAAAATCAAGCCAAAAATGAAAATAAACAGTTTCAAGTATTTGCAACATAATTCCCTCATGCATTTATGGAAATATAGTAAAAAGCGCCTTAAAAATGTGGTTTGACATTTCATGCTGCTCTGTTTTTCTATTTTTCCAGTTCTCAACATTTGCCCTCTTGTCCTGTATCATTTCAGTTCCACTACAGTTTGGAAGAGATGATTGTGTTAGCCTTTATCATTTCTATAGTGCTTTTCAGCCTTGTTTCAACTGATGGGTGACCAAAAGCATCAAAAGGACTTGACATAAGTTACAGAAATGCTTTATAAATTCTATTTTGCATAAAGCAAATGTAAACTCATTGTATGCAAATATGATAGAACTGTTCAGCAAAATAATTACATGTACAGCATTGCCTCCTGACAATGTGCTAAATTAAGGCTAAAGTGATGATATGCTTCACTTAACATGGAAATACCATCCCTTTTTCCAAGCTGCCCTTCCACCAGAAGAAGGATTTGTTTGATACACTACCACCTTCAAGATCAATCCTTATTTTAAGACAAATATGGAACAAAGTCACGAAGTTTGCCTATGATGATGATATGGAATGGCTTCACTTCTCTTTTATGCAGAGGACTGAATGTCTCCTTATCTAAACTAATTGGTATTTTGTCCAGGTTATAAAGCATGGGACTATTGACAAACCAAACATCATGGTCTAATGGATGAAGCAAGCAACTGCATGCCACAAATTCCAGAGTTTTAAGTCCAGACTCTCTTGGTGCTCACCTTCTTGTTCCATAAAATTGAGATAATATTTATCCTCTACTTCATGAAGGTGTTGTGAGAGTGAGTAAATGTTTGGACAGCTCTTCAAAAGGTCAGGTCCTAACCAGGCACTTGTATTTTACTGAAGTAAACTGTTTCCTCAGATTCCCATGATATGATCTCCAGAGCTTCTCAGAGCAGTTCATAATAACCATCCACATGCATAAAGTCAGGCACTGATTTGTGGCTTCAGAATTATTTCACCTGTAAACTCATTACATATATAAATTATCTCTCTACCACAGGAATAATTCAGAAAACATAAGTGCTAAGAAACTTAATTTAGTACTGATATGGAGCCAAAAGCATGACACCTCCCATTGTTCTAGTAATGCCAGTCAGTTTTAAAACTGTCATTTAATGTCTTAATTGTATAAAAACATAAAGTCGAAAAAGAATTTATTATGTTTTAAGAACCACTTTCTTCTAGATACTTCAGCAATTGATGCTCTATAAAGGTTTAAAAATAAGAGTTTTTAAATTCCCATGCTTTATTAGATGGGCCATTCCAGAGACTCGACACACTGTAAAATCCCATCAGTGGTTAGTTTTCAACAAACAAATCACACATATGAAAAAAACATTCTAGACCAAGGCAGGAGGCAGAAAGAGGTTAAATAGGTTACAACCAGGTTTTTCCTTGGTTTTAACTCATAAGTGATGACATAAAACCCAGAAAAAAAACAGCTCCAACTTGAAAATGATTTAAATTTGCCAGCTCCAGCCATTTCTGGAAGCAAGCCAGCCTTAATTTGGATTTAGGCTTCTCAAAGTTTGCACAGCTCTAACTTTAACCTGCTGCAGCCTAAAAAGTGAACCTGGTTAAGAGACACAAAAAATATTCCACACAATTCAACACAAGAGATGGTCTGTTCTCTCCAAGTACCTGAGTGTGGGATCAAACTGTTTTAGTTGCTTCGTTCCAGGAGAGGGTGGTGCTGTGTCTTTATGAGCAGAGCTGTCCACCTTAGAAATGCCTTCTGTACCGATCTAGCGCTGCCTAAGGATCATGCTCACAAGAGGGAATAGGACTTGTTTTCCAGGAGGGAATATTTTCAGAGTTGAGCCTGTAATTTGTATTTGCAAATCTCCAAATTCAACAGTTTCTCAGCCTCTATAAACTTGCAGATGGAAAGATCCTGTATTTGGAATAAATAATGTCTAAGCTTCACCTTCATTACAGGGCATTTTCGGTCAGAAGAGTGCTATATCCTGACTCCTGGAATACACAGAAGCCCTTTGTAGTAAAGCTATCACACCAACCTGTTCCAAGTGTGCAGCTAAGGAGGTTAGTATTAATAATACATAGAAGGACGGGGGGGGGGGGAATCCCAACAAGCATTGATTGGGAATGCCAATAGCTCTCTCTGGATCCTGCCTGAAATTCAAGGGTATATTTTAATACGCAGAAATGAACTTTTGTACTTGTTAAAAAAAAATCATAATATGGAAACAGAAGTACATTTATCTTTTTACTATTTTTCCAGCCCTTTTCCCCAAATCTTCTGGTTATTAAAAAATTGCTGTGTAAATAAAAAAGGTTCTGCTTTATAACTTGCCTTTTCTTTTCCCTGCTTACACACTCAATGTGATCATTGTTTGCTAGAATACACTTATTCCCATAGCAACAGGCTTTGATGTCACACAGCAAGTGCTATGACTTCATTATATGTACACAGAACACAGAAGGATTGTGTGAAAACATTACTAGTCTACACAATAGATATCCAGTGCCTGAGTCAAAAACTAACAGAGGCTTTGGAACAGGTCTCTGATCATCAGGAACATAGAGCAAATATATAGACCACATTGGGGTAATTCCAGTTACAGCTGTACAGTGTTTGATCAAAGCATAGTTTGACATCATAGAATGGTTTGGGTTGGAAGGGACCTTAAAGACCATTTGGTTCCAACCTCATGCCATGGGCAGGGACAACTCCCACTAGACAATCCTCCCAAAGGCATTCAAGAAGATAAAAGATCTTCTAACAGGAAAGCAAAATGGGGAAAAAAGAAAATAAATTGTTTGCATTCAATAGCAAGATGACATCATCAACATCTGTAGTTAACACAGCTCTGAGCTAAGCAGTAGCAGTATCTGCAGCATGCAGTAAGATAGAGCAACCTTATAGAATGCTGAAGCCTATAAAATGAGATACTATGATATTCTTCTTATTATTACTATCATTAATAAGCATCATCTAAACCAGCATTGGATACTGAATGCTGTTGAAGGGTATCTAACGTGACAAGAGTTATGCCTTTTCTATACTTCAATAGTTAAAAATGACCTATTTATAAAACACAACTGGCCACATAAAGTTACTGAGTGGAAGGCACCTTTTTTGGTAGATCAAAGAGCATGTGATACCACCGTGAAGACTGCACATGAGGCTGCTCTGAGGGCCAGAACTTAAGACTTCAGCTTTAGAGTAGCAAATGACACTAAGACTTGACTGTAATTTAAAACAGTCTCAGGGAATATTCCTGGACTTTCAAAAAACCCCTTTTCACTTAAGTTGTTCAACTAGCCCTAGGAATGCTTTTGGCATAGGACAGCTACCATTCTCCAAGGATGTGACACAGCTCAGAGGAATGCGGGTGCCAGAAATCCTTCTCAGGAGGCGGTTTGGAGATGGCCACCCTATATTTTGGAGGATAAGAAAATTGAATAATACGGACACAGGCCCTTCCATGCCTGTTAGCCTCAGTGTCAGAGAGCACAGACACAGTTAATCTCCCAGTACAGACATAGTTTTATGCAGTCAACTCCCTAGGCTCCTCTGAAAACCTCAGGCCAGATAGCTGGAAAAGTGTCCTAATTGAGCAGTTAATAATTGCAGTGCAAGCAAGCATACTTTCTAACTTTAAAGCTATTATTTTAATATCCACACAAGAAATACGCTTTGTTGAGGAAGTTGAATATGAGGCAAAACAGGTATCTTTGTGTTGCCGTGCAGGCTGTGTTTATATGCTGATAAGGTCTTGTTCCACTAACAAGGGGGATAAAAAAAATAGTCTTTGCTTTCAGAAAAGCTAACTGCTTTATCTGACACAGGCTCCCAGAAAAGCAGTGTCCTTGTGCACTAAATGGGCAGCCTGCCAGCCTGAGCTAAATTGCCTACAAGGAAGAAGACATAATATTACAGTTAATATCGGAAAACACTGTAATTTGCTTTTTGCTTGCAATTTTATCTGACAAAAACAAGGTGGTTGAGAAAAAGAAACAACATGAGGTGTGCCTGGCTGCCAGAAACTCCTTAACCCTATCTAGCTGGAAATTATTTGCTTGCTTCAGAGCAACCTATCACAGGGCTGATAAAGACAGGATTAATAAAAACATTACACTGAGCAACCTGTTCACCAGGATGAGAGAGAGAACAGCCCAGGATGGCAGAGTTTAGAGTGGATGAACAGCAGAACCAGGTAGGGAGAAGGTAAATAGGGATCTCCTATTTCATCTCTCATGTATGAGAAGACAAGAAAATAAATAAATAAATTTAATCACAGAATTATCTAGGTGGGAAAAGATCCACGGGATCATCATGTCCAACCATTCACCCTACTCTACAAGTTCACCCCTAGACCCTATCCCCCAACACTACATACAAGCGATTCTTAAACACATCCAGGGATAGCGATTCAACCACCTCCCTGGGCAGCCTATTCCAATATCCCACCACTCTTTCTGTGAAGAATTTTTTCTTAGTGTCTAGTCTAAACCTGCCTTGTTCCAGCTTGAAGCCATTCCCTCTGGTTCTATCACTAATTACCCGAGAGAAGAGACCAGCACCAACCTATCTCACCTAATCCTATCAGTGAGGCAGTTTAATACAGGTATTTATATGAACACTCAGATCAGATATAGTTTTGTTATAGGAAAACCTCTTCCTGGGAAGTATAAGTTAGAAAATTTGTGAACATTCTTTACAATTCTCTGGTATAATCACATCCCATATTTGTCTCAAAGCATATGGGGCACTTCAGAGATCCAATGCAGAGCCCAAATAACCAAAGCCAAAAAGAAGAGAAAAGACAGAAAGATCAAAGATGATGATGATAATAAGATCATTAATCACAGAAGCAAATGACATTGCAAACTAGCAAGGACTTTCTGGAACTGTTCTGGATGGGTATGTAAAGTCTCTCTTCAGCTTGTGGAAGAGCATATTGAACTTCTCCATATTTAGATGTTTTGTTTTTTAAACATGCACATCCCATCACCTGGTTAAACTGTGTATTTTGGGTATATGTGTAATGTACTCAATATTTTGGTTTAAGCTGTAATTTGCAACAGGCAGAGCATTTCTGGACGATTATAACATGTCTCCGGTAGTGTTTTAAGGCATGAAGCCAAAAGGCTGAATGACTTAAACTACCTGAGATGTGCAATAATCCCCTGGAAATGCTCTGGATTGTCTTTTAGTTATTACACAAGGTGATATTTATATTACAAATATAAATAAGAACAGTTATGGCTGTGGATTTAGTAAGCCTTATTCACATCAGTACAACCTAATAGCAGCAAACCTAAATGTTCACTTCCATCAGAAATTTCCCTCAGTTTAAGAGCTGCCACCTATACAACTCTAAATCACCTTCACCAAGATGTATAAATGTGGCTTCATGATCAAAACTTATGGGTACACTCATAACCTACGTGTCCTGATTTAACTGCTTTGGATGCAGTCAGTTGTATGCCCTGAAAACCACAGCTTCCTTTAGCAGTCATGACATTAACCTTTCCCTACTCACCTTCCACTTCTCATCCCTTTAGGATCTCCTTTTAAGAGACCTACTTCAGTCCTTTTCTCTGGGCCCTGCATTAATTCAGCCACCTTCTATTTATCATCTATGTTATTTTAAGTAATTTCTGTGCTGCCTTTAGCCGATGACATGCACCAGTTGTGCTTACATCAGCCTATGGACTGCTCTCTTGTCTGATCCTGCCTCTCCATCATTGTCCTTAGTGCCTCCAACTAAATATTTCTCAATTTAATCCACTTCAAATATCTCAAACGAGAGGTGCATTCATACACTGCTTAGCTCAATGAGGCTTCAAGTTCCACTTGAGAGCCCTGGGCTGTATTTTTAACAAACATAACAAAAAACCCTCAGAAATCTCCAACTATATTATGAATTTTCAAACTCATCAATTACTTAAGTTTCTGGGTGCCACATTTTTCTATATTTAGCTATTTGTTTTGCAAGTAAATATCAGTCTATTCATAAAACTGAATCTGATTCCTATTAAATATACTTTTAAAATTAATTTCTTTTTCTTTCCCATTCTTGACACAAAAGTTGTTTAAAGGGATAGGATGCAATAACATTGCATAGGACTTCTGCTGCTGTTAAATAAAGCTTTTAAAAAACCCTAAAAATTCAGACAGTATACTTAGAAACATAAAATATGCTACCTACGTAGAGTTTTCAAATAATTAATATGAGATGGAAAAACCTAACAGAAAAAACAATTTCTATCTTAATTGATTTGTACTAATTACTGTTACAAGCAACAACTCTCATAGTTGCAACTGAAAAAGTGAGAAAAATATCCTATTGTTCATTTTACTCTTCTAATAAATCAGAGAATATTTTTGGTATAGTAAGTTCCAGCTCTTCTCTTACCCTCCATTTTTAAACCCTTATGATATATTTTATTCACTGAGAACAGGAAGAAAATACATTTACATAACGAATAAAGTGTTATTATAAAACTGGTAAGAAAATTCAGAGGCATAATGGATATCAAAACCACTTTTAAGATGACTAACAAGTACTGAGATATGCAACAAAAACCTGAAAATAGTACTCTGAATATTAAAAATGGCATGAATTATTAATATTTTAGGCTTCATAAAATTAACATAATTTTTATTGTATCTAGAAATCCTATCATTAAGTCACTACAGTGCTGTCTAACATTAGCTTCTATATGAATACAAAGACATCCAAAAATCTTTCCTGGTTATTTGAGGTGCATTCATCTCGGTTAACACCTTTCAATTTTAGACCATCAACATCTCTCAATCTGAGCTAATCACCCCAACCTCCATTTATAGTTAGTGCTGCAAAATATTCTGTTTAGAAGGATATGCATCCCTGAAAGTGTCTTCTGCTATGCATGTTATTTTAACAATGTTTAACCATATAAAGTTGAGCTTTCTGAAAAAGAGTGGCTAATCATAAATATTTTCATCAAATTATAAATCATTACTGGCTTCCTTTAAGTATCAAGCCACTTGTCAACAAATCAGACTGGTAACTGAAACTCCTGAAACTGTAGTTCCTTTTTTCCAATGGCTGCAAAGTTCAGTAAGCAATATTCTTAAAGAGTGAATTGCCATATAAGCAAACTCCCAACTTACTGCACCTAACAGACAGGACTTTTCAGTATGAAAACCAGAGTGCACAAATCTTTTTTAAAAAACAGGAGAAATTAAATTCACGAAGTATAATTGTTCTGAATTTACACACTTAGCAAATGGAAAGTGAACAGGTCAGAAAAGCATACACCTTTGGTTTGTGTATAGGATGACAAAAATATTAAATTTATAAAGTATGAGGATATAGTGAGCATGAAAAGAACCATCTTTCTGGTTTTCTTAGACTACATGATAGTATATTCAACTTGAAGTACTGGACTGTATTCCCTGGAAGCACATCCTACAACAATACCCCAATATTGGTTTTTTTTTAAATGGATGGAACATTGAAATTAGCTGCAGCAGTACCCTCCTATAACATGAGGTACAGCTGCAGCCCTCTGGGTCCCCGTTGAGCAAGGGCATGTGGGTGGCCCTGCAGCCTGGTCCAGTTTAACACACTCAACAGCACACAATTTGGGGATCTGTTTCCAGATGGCCTATTGTGCCTTCTCAGGACAAGCAACACACCTTGTAGTTCAGAAAATGCAATTTTCATCATTTTGACAGTACTAGGATTGGTATTAGTAGCATGTAGAGACCCCAAATTAATCTGGTTGCACCGCTGAGAATAAACGACTTTCAGCTAGAATCCTGAATTCTTCTTCTTCTTTCTCCTACTTTTCTAGGGAAGGCAGACAGAGAATATTCTATTAATGAAGCCTGGGCCTAACAAAGTGTACAACTGTTATTGCCTTTTAGTTTGGTTTAGAAAGAAGCAACAAGCAGATAACAGAATTGATTTTGAAATGTTTAATCCTGAAAAGATATCTCAAAAAAATAACCTTGAAGCCATAAAACTGTTGTTTACCAAGCCTTGCTCCACTTTGTTATGAACACTTTGACTCGCTTACTAAATTAAGAAATACGCCTCAACAAGGAGCAGGACATAAGATACATTATCAGGTTGTAATGAAGCAACAGGAATATCTAGCCACTAGGAACAACAACCTCTTATGAAACTCACTCTGAAAAACATGTCTGAAGTTTTTATTTTGTAAAATCTCACCTCTGACTGATCTTTTCTGAAGCACAAACTCCTGGCAGAAGGACTGACTAAACTCTTTGTTGACCATGAATTCCTGATAATGAAACCATGGTATATTTTATGCTGTCTTCATAGAATCTACTTCACTAATGGGAATTACATCCAGAAGACTCCAGTAAGTCACCTATTTTGCAAAGCTTGAAAAGTAGAAAATGATGGAAAATTCAGCCTTTTGCACATTGGCTTGAATTTCAGACTTCATAAAAACCTACGGTTCTGAAAGGGGAGTATCATCTTAACTACATTTTGACTCCAGATGATGACAGACTAGCTGAGCTTCCGGTGAAGTCCTATCAACACTTTGGTGGTTGGCAGCACAGTTACTGTGATCAATTAGGTTAATTAAAACTGTATGGCATTCAGGCTTCATGTGCAATTTGTAACATGGCTAGAAGGGAGGCAAATGTGTTACAGCATGATTTTAACTGTAACGGGTACATCTTAAAGCCTTTTGAATGAAAGTCTTGAATCCAGAAAATGATAATACAGAAAATTTGAATGTACACAATCCCTAAACAGACTCTCAACAACATTGCAATTAACGGACTCTTCAAAGCTGGAAGGGACATCCAGATATTGTCTAGTCCAACCCCCTGCTCAAAACAGGATCACCTACAGTTGATTACTCAGAGATGTGTCCAGCTGGGTTTGGAATATCTACAAGGATGGAGACTCCCCAGCCTCCCAAGGGCTTGGTTACTCTAAACGTGAAATTTATTTTGAAGTGCAATTTCCTGTATTTCAATCTGTGCCTATTGCATCCTGTCTTTTCACAGAGAACCACTGAAAAAAGTCTGGACCTCTCTTCTTTACTCCCTTCTAATCAAGTATTTATACATCTTGACCAAGTCCTCTTGAGGCTTCTCTTTTGGATGAACTGTTTGAGCTTTCTCAGTTTATCCTCATATGAGAGATGCTCTACTCCCCTAATCATATTAAGAGGCCCTTCCTTCACTGGACTTGTTCCAGTATGCCCATTTATCTCCTGTACAGGGAAGCCCAGCATTGGGTCAAGCACTCTAGATAGGTCTCACCAGTGCTGAGTAGAGGGGGAAGGATCACCTCTCTCTGTCTGCTGGCAAAGCTGTGCTTAATGCAGCCCAGGGTGCTGTTGGCCTTCTTTGCCATGAGGGCACATTGCTGGCATGTGGTCCACCAGGACCTCCAGGCCCTTTTCTACAAAGCTCCTTTTTCAGATGCTTCCTGGTGGAAAGACCCCATATGAGATGTGACAGAGTCCAACACAGGTTCAAAAGACCCTGAGGACAGTATCATGCCATACCAACTAGACTGAAGTGAAAACAAATAAGTGAACGGGACATGGAAAACAGAGAGCACCATACTGCAGATTTTTCTAACAAACTCTTTCAACATAAAGACAGCCACAACACAAGATAAGAGAATGTGAACTGTGCTAGATTATATGGTCCTGCTCTGGCAGGGGGGTTGGATTTGAAGATCTCCAGGGTGCCTTCCAACCCCTGACATCCTGTGATCCTGTGAAGAGAAGGTAGCAATCTTTTTAATCCTCACTGAAAATATATCTAAGACAAAAGAAGATGGAAAATCACCCATGTAAAAATTGGGCCAAAAGCGAAACCCTGGCCCAGATATCTCTAAACTCATGGAAACTTCAGATGCAGATGTGAGTGAAGCAGCATGACTCATATGTCACCCAAACTAAAACTTAAACCCAACTGTTCAAGGATTTGAAGAAAGAAGAGTTTCATAGGCAGAGCCAAGCTTGCAGTGCATCAAATGGAAAATTCCTCTGAACACAGAGGAAATTGGGTTCCACAGTTCAGCATTTCCTTGCAAACAGAAAGCCTTAAAGTGAGGTTAAAGGCAACTGTGTGTGTGGATAAGGTCTGCAATGATTCCACATATTCAGTGTTATATGAAATCATACACAGTGAGACCAGATCTAGGAAGAAGAAAGAGTTTTCCTCTGTGTCAGGATCAGGATTGTAGGTATTTTATTTTGATCTTGTTAAAACACACTGGAGACGAAGTTACAGATATTAGAGATTAACTTTGTTCTCCTGGTTCAAGGTTGAGTTTTCACATTGTTTATATTAAAAGTATCTATTACTAATTTACCTTCATTAAATTATTGCTTTATGACATTTATAATTATTTTAATATTGCAGTGCTGAGTCCTTACAGACCATGACCCTACTGTCTAAAGTACAATAAGAACAGTAAACAAAGTAAGACTTCTTCCTGAGACATTAAGGAAAGGAAAGGGAAAGGGAAAGGGAAAGGGAAAGAGGGAAAAAATTATGTACACCAGTATGACTGATAACACACTGATAACCTAATTACTGACAAGGTTCTTGTGAGCTTTGCAAAAAAAAGGAGTGTTTTGAAGGAAGTATTTGAAGGATGGTAAGATAGTTCTTCAAAAGCATGAGGTCCTGAATATGAGAAAGCATAAATACTCTTGTTGGGTTGTGGTTTTTAAAACTAAATTAGTGTAAGTGACCAAACAAAGCTGCAATAATTAGAATAAAATGTCACAAAGCTATACAATTCTGTTTCCCTTCTAAAACAAAATAATGGTATAAATAGATTTTCCCATATACATAAATTAGTAAAGGAGGGGATGTGTGTGAGGCGGCACGAAAGAGGTCCCTGTTAATTTGGGGCACTCCCATCGTTGCCACAAAATTTGGTGTATACCTCATACACTTTTTTGTGACCATTAAAGGCTTCCATCGGTGTGGACATGAAGTTTGATCTTCGGCAAGTACATCATTAACAAATGGTTTATCCACCTCTAATTACAGAGGAATTTGAAAATCCTCTGGGTTGTACCATTTCCTAAAGCAGTCAGGGTCACCATGCTACCTGCAACAAGCAGGTGTTTGAACACCTTCTTCTCCAATACAAATCCATTCCAGCTGTTTGGCATGGAAGACAAAAGGAGGCTTAAACAAAGAGATTATCTTGTTATCTCTCCTCGTCTGGGAACATCTACCATTTTTGCAGAAACACAGCACACAGCTGCTGATGTTGGAACTGAGTGTTGTTTAGGTATTCATTTTAGATCTACCTGCTCAATTTCTGTACGTGGCTCCAGTATTTTGGCAAATATAGAGTAAAAATACATGCATGTGCTCAATATATTTAGCATTTACATCTATTCATAAAAAAATAATGTATGGAACTGGAAAACAACACAGAGCCAAAATGTTAATGTAGTCTCTTCTGCATGCCAAGAACTTGTGTGGGTATATGCATAAAGAATGTACATACTCAGAGAGAGACACTAACATCTTGTAATGCAATATGTTTCTGTTATACACACTCCAGACTTCCTAACAGCTGCATATTTTAATATACATAAACCCATACTTGAAAAATAATAAAATGTATTAGTTTTCCACATTAGGCATTTATGACCTAATTTAGGAGAGTATTACATCTTTATAACTTTTAAAAGACCCATTTTGATAAAACATCCCCATAAACAGACTAAGAAAATCAGGGTAACAAGCATCTGTTGCTGCGTTGTTTTCTTAATAGGGTAATAAAATAATAACAGATTTTTATAACTTTTCACAACAATATAAAGTATTAAAATTTAAACTGATATTGAAAAATGTTCTCATGGTCCATTTTATTTTATTTTTCCACTATGTAAAGTTACAGTACTTACTAGATTAATATTAATATGTCTTAATTATGTTGACACAATGGAAATTTGCCAAACACATTCAAAGAATGGAAATAACTTGTTATTTCCACTACTCTAATTAAAGTGGTGTATTTAGCCCATTTTATTCACAATATAAGAGTAATATGAATATTTCTAAGAATGTATAGAGATACCACATATAGAAATAATGACCCAAATTTTCTGAGGGTTTGAAAAAAGGGTTATTCCATTGATTTTCAAAAGAAAAGCTGAGTTTTTTTTTCTAACCTACCTGATCTAGTAACATATTAACAAAATTTTATTTCTAAAAACAAATGTCACAATTACATAATCAATATCTTCTTCCCAAAAACTTATATTACATAGTTGTAATGTTTGTTTTTTCAGAAAAATAAAAAAAGATCAGACTATGTTGTATAACTCAAAACTAATGAAAACTGAAAATTTTAACTCTGAAGCAAAATGGTGATATTTAGAAAGGCAAATCAGCAGAAATTTTGCAAAATATTTCCTCTGAAACTATGCACCTGAACATCAGGAATTCGAACTGGGTAAGCCACTGATGTGCACTGAAAGCGGATTTTCCCATTTACAGTCTACCACAACACCAGCAAAATATGATTCATAGCTCTTAGAGATAGAAAGGACCATCTAATCAAACTTTGTTGCATAACACAACCCACACAATTTTCTTGAATCAGCTCTCCAGATCCATTAGCTGTGGTTGAACTTGAGCACAGGTTTTACAGAAACATCTCATCTTCATTGTAAAATTTCCAGTCATGGACAATCTGTCACAATCATTGGTTAAGCTATTTCAGCACTTAGTTATGTCACTAAAAATATAAATGCCTTATTTCTAGTTTGAATTTGTCTAGCTTAAATGTCAAGCTACATACTAGGAGAAGGACTCCTCTCACCTAACCTAGAGCTCAGCAATGTCAATATCTATACACATCATCCTGTCAAGACATAGAGAAAGGCACTTCCAGAGCATGGTTCATTTGACCCCTCTTAAACAGCTGCCTTAGAAAGAGAGAAATTACAGCCTAGAAATGATTATTTCCTATAAAGGAAATGTATCTGTTGCTCAGATACAGATGTTTCTATCTAGCCAGAGAAATCCCACCTTGAATATCCTTATAACTTTGCTAGGACTGAAAAACCCTAAAACATGACATTTTTCTTCTTTAGTGGGGTCTTAAAGACTGACTACACGACACTGTTATCAGTTCGATAAACTCCACAGACAAAGCGCTGTGCTTATCTCCGTGTCAGGACTTCCCAGTCTTTAAGCCCTGTCTAGTTGCTGAGGTTTTTATTAAAACATGAACACCCAAACTGGAAAAATATTTTAGCTGTGCTTGCCCTGGTAAAGCAGAAAACTCTTCAATTTGCTATTCCTCTGCCTGCCTGTCCAAGGACTGCATCAGCCCTTTCAGGTACAGTGCTGTTTTGATCCCATCACATTAACTGATTCCTCAAGACTCCAGGACACTCTTTCAAAATGAATACTTTGGAAGATACAGTCATAGAGCCTGTAAACGTTAACCATTTTCTTATTTCATAGATGAAATACTTAAAAACTGTCTCTTCAGGAATGAAAATAGTTTGCTTACATTTCACTTATCAAATGGTAACTCAGTAACTGTCACTGACGTGTCCTCTTCATTACTTTGCAATCCCCAATTACCTTTTTTCAAAAAATATTTGACAAGGAAGCTAGACCCTAAATAAACTACGTTTGGAGAACTGGAAAGTTTAAGAGTTTGCAATGTAAATTTTCCAAATCTTCAACACTCACTATGAATACAGAGCTCCAGCCACTCCACCTATGCTTATATTATAAAACAGGACTTCTCAGTACAACCAGGAAAGCCTTATCGGGTTACACTGCACTTGATTCCAGGTTTCTTCTGTACCCTGACAAGATGTCTGAAGATCCTAAACCAGAATATTTATTTGTGTGTCTGCTTCTGTTCCAAGTGTCTATAGTGATGCTGCAGCTACCCTACCAGCACCATATCTTCATAGCATGAAACAGGGGGTATGTATTGAATTCAGTTAACATGTGGCTTAAAAATATATGGTGGTTTTGGCTTCCTGGCATACTGCAAAAGAACTACAGAAATGAAGATATCCAAAGTTGGATAGCCTGGGTCTGTCCCTCTGGGAAAAAGTTTCTCTGACTTGATATTACAATGTTGGTCTCAGTTATTATGTTGAAAGTCAGAACTTCTCAATATCTGGTGCTATTCTTGGGGTATATGTTAATAAATACTAAAGCCAAAAGGTTGCTGCTGACTACAGGCAACTGAATATTTCCACATCAGTTTAAAGTGAAATGTTACTTTTTTTTTTGAAAAAGACATTATTAGAAACCTTGAACCCACAATTTCTTAAAAATAAAGTTTATGAAGTTGGGAATTAATTCTTTC
>JANIJG010012253.1:14304-33513 GCA_024611175.1 Megaceryle torquata
TCTTTTCTTTTCTTTTCTTTTCTTTTCTTTTCTTTTCTTTTCTTTTCTTTTCTTTTCTTTTCTTTTCTTTTTTTCCTGGTGAAAGTACACTAGAACCTGAGTCTTAGTGTGTGCCAGTAAAGCACTTGGCACATACTTAGACCTGAAAAATGTCAGAAAAATCACATGGTCTGCAATGGATTCTTATTCTGTAATATGCCTGACATCTCCTCTCTTAATCCCAGTAATCTTCCCTGTAAACTGTAAAAGAATACACTGAAAAAAAAATAACCGTATTACATATATTGGCTTCTTACCAATCTGTAGCTTTTGAACAGGGATAGTATGTGTACCTATATATATACATAGATTTTTCATGATTGTTGTAGTAAGTAGCTGGAATATCCCTGACTCATAGTCATGGATAAACAATATTTTTTACAGTGACTTTGCACTTGTGATATTTTTTTTTTTTTCCTTTTAGCACATACTCTTGTTGGTGGCTGAACATATTGTCTCTGATATTTTCATAACTCTAACGAAAATGTGTTTCATCTGCTCATAATTTTCAGTGTCTTTCTGCCCCAGATACAAACAGACCATCCTTTCATAGCCAATTATTTACTAGTCTGTAATCAAGAGATTCAAATCTATTCTTTAAATCTCAAAAATGTATTCCACATTGAGGAAATAGTTGAGAGTGGAATAAACCCTCTAGCAATTATAACCAGCAGTTTATAGAGCCATAACCAATTGCTGGCAGACATGAGGTTGCTCTTCCAGTGCCCTATGGCAGCTGTGCTGAGGCAGTTTGTGCCTAGTCTTTATGGGGACAAAGCACCATCAGAGCATACCCATGCTGTAAAGTCAATCTGCAATTGAGCCTGTTTGCACCCACTCCTGTATTCATGTTCTGACTTGCTCTTTCTAATTATTCTGTACAAATTGAATTAGATTTGAAAGGACAAAATATCCCTTCTGAACTTACCATACATTTTATGCTACATGCTACTGCATACTCCAGTGTTTCAGAGACACTCATTCAAATTCCCCCAGTGAGAAGAGGAAATTAAGCATAATTTCTCATATATGAATGACAGTTTTGCTCTTATTACCTTCTTAGGAGATAGTGACGGCACCACAGCTGGCAGCTGTTTCTTGCACACGGTGTGGTTTAGCAGGCTTGTTCTGGGAACATCTACTAGAACAAGTACATGGATGAGACAGGAAGATAAATATTTAGTTTGTAGTTCCTTAGGGAACTTTAGCGTGAGGCAATCTATCAAGTTCTTAAGCACTGCCAAGATTTCTGGGCATGTCAAGAAACAGACTTTTTAGGTGCCTGGAAAATTTTAATATTGAGGACTTAAGTCTCTTAAGTATGCTATTCATTATGCTATTCAAATACCAAGTGTGTATTCTGATCATCTCAAGTTCGCACTGTTTCACAATTAGATACCTGTGATATATAGGAAATGCATCCATCATATCCTCTGAGTCTCAGCTCCTTGCCCATAAGTTAGATATAATAACAACACTTTATTATCTATGGAATATTCAGGTAACATAATCATGGAGGTGGGCAGAAAGCATCTGTACAAGTAAATTCATAACTCTAATAGAAATCCAGAGTCATAAAGGATGTCGAACACTGCAATTTAAATCACAATATAAGAATTATTATGTTAAAACTTTATTTACTAGTTATTTTCAAGCTCTTTACAAGCATTTTGACCACATCTATACCAATAATCCTTTCTGATATAATACATGTGATTTCCCTTTCACACTTTCATACCTAAACTAAATACTAAATAAAGAGAATTTTTATTCACCCTACCCCTCCAGTTTATTTCAATAGTCTAACTGACATAAGCTATGCAGGTAAATTAAACTGTTGTTGTTGTTACCTGAGGAATGACATCTAAACTAGGAGAAAATACCATTATAATTTAATTGGTTATTTTTTAATTAATTGACTAGTACAAAATCTTTTCTACCTGATTAAGGTACAGAAGCTGAAGTGTATTTTGTTTATTTTTAGGAGGTAGCATTGTACTGATTTGTTCATAATTGCAACATCCCAGGGCTATCTTGTGAGTGACTATGTGGCTCTTGGTAATTTTTACTGTTCCTTTTGTTTGCCCCATTTGTTTAATTGCATTTTTTTCCTCCAGGAGTTGCCACTTTTCCAGTGGATAGCCAGCACTAAGCTTTTAATTTATCTGTGTTCTGGAAACTGATGGAAGCTTTACAGTATGCAAGCAGACTAAGCATTTGGATACAGTGCATTGGTCAGCTGCTTGATAACTCAATTTCTGGAACAATTTGAATGTAGCTGTCTTAGCAGTTTTACAAATAGTAAGAAACAGAAAAAAATCCAACACTTTTATAGATATATAAGTAAAGCATATCTAAGCAAACTGAGTAACGAGTTAATAATAATAATAAAAAAATCCAAAATAAAACCGACAATAACAATGATGAAAACAATGGTAATGAGAGTGCACTAATGAACATCCAGATCAAAATACTGTGCAGCAATACTGTGTAAATCAAAGATATTGAACTCTCCCTACATCTTCTTTTTCAGCAAGTATAAAAGGAAAAAAAAAATTTCCTCTGTGCTACCTTCATGATTTCTTACCTCAGGGAAAAAAGAAAAAATTAAGAATTTAACTTACCTAACTAAAGTATATTTGTGCTTTTGTACATGTATGTGTAAGAGAAAGAAAAACACATTTTTTGTTTCATTGCCTTACCAAAATAAAAGT
Source organism: Megaceryle torquata (assembly GCA_024611175.1). Lineage (NCBI taxonomy): Eukaryota > Metazoa > Chordata > Aves > Coraciiformes > Cerylidae > Megaceryle > Megaceryle torquata. The sequence goes on from JANIJG010012253.1 coordinate 17,058, forward strand.
AAATTCTCTGGTATCTGAACATACTTACCAGTCTCTAGGGAACAGCAAACAGAATATGTTTCACAGTCCCATTCAAAGCAGCAAAGAAAAAGAGCTTTTTTACACCATATTATTTCTTCAATTTAATTCACTTTATGAAACAAATATTAAGGAATAAAAAAAAAATCAGGAATTTATAGCTGAAAAATATTTTCTTTTCTTGTTTTACACTGTATTTATTTGATGGGAACACAAAGTATTATATTCCTACAAATCAAAGTAGTAACATTAGACCTATAACTTTGTACCTGTGCAAGTAGTCATACATTGCTCAAAGTGATGACAAATCACCTGTGTTTCCTGTTACATATTTCCCTTGGAGTTGACTTTTTTTTTCCAGACCATGTTTGATGGACATTGTTTATTTTGGAGTAAATGACTGAAATGATGATAAAGCAGAGTGGATTTTGGACATGCTATTACCCCTATATTGTAACATGACTGTCCTTCCTAAGAATGGACATTTTCCCCACATATAGGTTAGAAAAGCCCTTGCTTTCAGTAGCACCACTGTTGTTTTACTCTGTTGGACTCAGGGGAGCAAGAGTTGAAGTATCTGTGTAGAAACTGATGATTTGTTGCTATAAAGTCCTTGGGTCAGGTTCCTCATTGAGGGGAACTGCAGCAACTTGTCTCATATACAGTAATGACTCTGGAGCAACTATTTTATTGCCTAAAAGAGTGAACAATGAGGCCTCTGGGAGGCAACTCAACCTGGCCTTAGCTCACTAATAGAGAAGAGAACAGTTTAATTTACTGTAATCATAATTTGCATGATTTTTCTTCTGCTACTTCTGTCATATGAAATTCTCATATGAAAAAGGTAGTAAAAAATGAATGGAAAGTGCATGAAGGGAGATAGAGGGCACATCTAATTTCCTGCAAGTTTTAGAAGCAATCCATTTTATATATATAAAAAAGTCTTTTGTCTTAGTTGTAACCATAGCTGTGAAAATTCTAGATTGTAAAAAAGAATGGAATTTTAAAAAAAATCTATAGTGATCGAGACACATATACCATGTGTCAATTTTAATTAATATTATGTTCTTTTTATCCATTATGTATGTTCCTTGAATACATAGAAATTGTGGTTTCACTGCTAGGTCTGTTCTAATCCATAGCTCTGATTTTTTTGGTGACAAGCATGAACAAAGCTGGTTACTTCAAGAGCCTTAGAAACAAGATGCTATACCACAACAAACTTCCACCATCTTTAAGGTATTAAGAATAGTACCGAACTTCGCAGGGAGGTAAATATCATGTAGGGATACATGTGGTGTCAAGGAAAACATTTTGCTAATCATGAACCGTGAGTGAATTACTTTTCTTATTAATTGGACATTTTTCTTGTGTAGTAAATTAATATAAATGGGTAAGTAAGCAGCTGTGAGGAGGTCCCAAATTAGTATGAAAGACATCAACTATTTATGCAACTATATTTTTCCTGTTAAGCTAACAACCAGTTAGACCATGCGGCCACATTTCAGATTAATTTATAGAGGTGTAAATCTCAAATAACACTGTTGTAAATCTAGAGTAATTCCAGCGAGCACAATGAAGTTACTCACAGCTTGCATTAGTGTAATTGGAATTGGAATACAGTCTGTATTGTAATAAGGCACCAAGTATTTAACAAAATTCTCTTTGCTGAGGAAAAGCCTCTTAACTTTTCCACTGAAATTTACTTCAGAGGCCAAATAAGAGTAGAGCTGTCTGCCTAATCCCAGGATGGACTAAGTAAATTTATACTGCGTTCTTTCCACAGAGCTGTTCATTGTTAATAGCAAATTCACTTGTGTGTGCTTCTAGGAGACTGACTAATTCATAGACCATTTAAAACAGAACCACTGCTGATAGCTGTAATTAGTTTCATAGCAACTCTTCCTCCTGCTGCTGAAAGAGTGAGGCTGCTAGTCCAACTTGTATAATGGGCATGTACCAATTAGTACAGCCTGAACCTAGTCCAATGATATTGTAATGGAAGGATAATAGTTGAGGAACTGAGCTTACTTTTTTATTTGATCTTGGAGGTATCCTACTTATAATTTGTTGGCAAAGTTCAACTTCAGAAAAAAATAGTTGTCTTGTTTTGGTCCATCTAAATTTGGCTGTGAATACACTTCCTGTTTTATAACTAGGGTTCTGTGAAAGCACTCAATGACAGAATAAAGTTCAAGAAGTCTTATATAGGAGATAAATTTGTAAATTTTCATCAAATCAAGTGTCTTGCTTTATTCTTTCTAATTTTCAAAAGATTTATTCTTAAACAGAAGAAAAATATCTGAGATCTTAGTAGCTAGGTATTTACAAGATTAGAAATCTAAACTGTTTTTTTTCTGCATGCTTAGTATAGAAATATTTTTTTTGTCAGCTGCAGAGGTATAAAATGAAGTATTTGCATATACTCCTCAAGTAGAAAGTATCTTTTTCTTCAGGAATAGGATATATTTTTTTTTACTGATCTTTTGAGTTGTTTTCTATTCACTTGCTAAGTTCTACATGGCTTTATCAAGCATTTGACATATCATTTTTCATCTGTCTGTAGTATTCAAATACACTTAACATTCCTTCTATCTTTTGCAACCTCAATTTTAAGTATTTTCTCCAAATGAGAACTAGGAAAATAAATTTATAAACCAACAAATAGCCTAAAAGTTTTCAGGCTACATTTCTGACTTCATATGCAAGATCTTTTCACATCACTTTTAATATAAAATCCACCCCATATAATTTTTGCATGTTTTTTAACTATCTCAAAGAGCCTAGTGAAACAGTCCTTCTAAAGAAAGCTTCTGCACTTTGTACAGTCAAAAAATCTTGCATCTAATACATACAGCCTAGGAGAGACAGGTGCTTTGAAGGTTTGCAGAAGGAGTTCATGCATTCATAAGGTGTCTAGTTCAGGCATCTAAGTCAAATAATTGACATCTCTCTGTGATCCTTAACAGTTAATGAACATTAAGGCTATACAACCAAACTAGATTATTCTGAAGTAATACCCCCAGGGATATGAGTAGGATGGGTACTTGGTCCTCAGAAAAGCTGTTTTCCTTTGCATATCTGCTTCTAGTAAGTTGCATTATTTGCTGCCATAAACATAATGCAGCTCTCTCCCCCACTGATTACAAATGCATGTAAAAAGTGAAAGATACTTTTGGTATACATACAAGTTTCTTTGGAAACAATTAATGAAAATGATGCAGTGTAAGGAGATTAAATTTGGTATGTCTAAGTCACTGCATATCAAGGTCTCAGAAGAAAGTTTTTGGTGAGCAGAGACAGTATTCTTGTAGTAAAATACAGGTCAGCCTATGACTTTGTGGTATCCTCACAGGACTTCCTTGTCATCAGTTAAGTCAAAAGAATGAAGTTAGCATGAGTTCAATCAATTAAGACATATGGGATTTTTGTTTGGTTTATTTTGTAAGATTACTATTTACCCGATGAACCTTCTATGACTTTGGAGAGAATACTACTGGGCAGAGCCATGTACATTACGTGGGATGTGCATCAAGGTGGCACTGGTGAAAAGCACTTGAAAAGTCCTTTCTGAATGTAGTTTATAACTGAGCTAGCACATTGCTATGTACTCCTCCCTGGTTAAAAAAAAATATAAGAGTTATCGCAGTGAACACACTGATTACACAAAACAACTCCCCCTTCCTCTATCTCCCACTGCCCACCCAAAAAAAAAAAACAACCAAAAAACAGATAAAACACTTTCATGTACTAAAACCCGGAATCCTAAAACTGTCATTACAAAAAGGTGGTACATTTCCTGAAACCCAGGAAGCTGACATTGGGGTCACTCTCTTTAATCATTGAAAGAGTGGGGAGTGGCTCCCACCTGGAGAGAGAAAGGAAATAGCATTCCTGTCATCCAAGATTTTAAAGCATGTTGCTGATACAGCAATGTTATTGACAAGCAGCAGCTGTGGAGGGGGCTTACGTTATTCCTGTATCTCAACTTGCAAAGAATTCCTCAAAGACAGTGCTATGATTTTCTGGGACCAAAAATATTATAAAAATGGACTGATCTTGCTTAACATATGAAAGAACTGTCCTTTATATTGCAGGCATTTCCTTTTTAAAATATGTAAATTGTTATGGTCTCTCTCAAAGATGAAAAAGAATAAGAATGCTTCATATAGAAATAATGTATTTTGAAATATCTTAGCTTCCTGAAAGCACTTCAGGAAAAACAATCAACAGCAACTACCCTCATATTTGCAAAAGCCATGCACATACCTGTTAGCTGTACAGGTTGTGGCTACCTGTCACAGAAGCACACACAAACCAAACATCAGCTACTATCCAAAATGGGGGTTTATTGCAACTAAAGTTGCCCAGCACTTCTCCCAGCCAAATACAAGTTTGGATGTCAGTTGGAAATTAGTGACTACACAATTAATTCCTAAACCTTAAGGAAAGATGAACCAAAATAGGTGCACACTCATAAAATACCACTCACTCAAAGTGGGGTGAGGCTCACTCAATCCACAGAGACTCACTGAAACCATGGAAGTATCCTTGGATGACATGTCCAAGGGGACAGTCTGACTGCAAGGCCTGCTGCTCTGCAATGATCCAACTCCTCCTGCTCTTAGGCAGGACCCCACTTATACTAGGGAGTTGAAGGTGCACTGTGATCATTCGGGTTGGTCAAACCTAGACAAAACACAGAGAAGCCCCGGCCCTGGGCCTGTTTACTTAAGGGGTCCAGACCCTAAGGCACCCGTTAAGCACCATGAGGTGCAGCTTAATGGCCAAGGCATCGAACTGCTCTGGCCAAAGTGTCAAACTGCACCCAGCACACCGTTTGCTTTGTCTGTTTTGTCTGTTAGGGGTTCTGCCCCCCCCACACTGCCACAAGAAATACTCTATTTATAACAGGAAAAATAGAAGGAAAAAAAAAAAAAAGGTACAACTATATAGAATCCATTCAGAAGCTGATGAATGACAGAACACAGCCCATTTTTAAGTTCATGTATAGACAAATTCTGTTCAAACAGTGAAATGAAGCACTTGCCTAAGTGATGAGAATTGTACAAAATTCTGAAGAGAGGAGACTGAACAAGAAGAAAAAATATTCACTGAAATCTCTGAGAGCAGGATCAAATGTGATAGACGGCACTACCATGGCCTGCTGTCAGAGGAATTGCTTTGGTTTTGTTATATTGTGTTTTCTCCTTTATTTTGTGCTTTCCTGTCAAGGGCAGAAAATGAGGGGAAAAAACACACAAAACTCAGACTAGTTTGTGGGAGTCTCTGTGTCTTGTTAATGAGTGTTGTGCTACTGCTTAACCCTATTCTATCTCTTCACCAGCTCTTCAGAATATTGCCCATCCAGGAATGTAATCTAATAGCTCTTCCACCAAGTTCTGAAAGTTTACAGAGATTTTGCTTACACCATTAGATCAGTAATAGGAGATGCAAGAAATAGGTGCATGTTCAGTGGACACAGACCCGAAAAATTATTAGCTGCTAAAAATGAAAATTCATGTACATATAGTAGCTTTTCAAAAGACCTCTACAAATTGTGTGGATTTCCACAAGTCTGTGCCTTTTAGTATTCCATGAATACAGGAAAAACATTTTAAGCAATATTTTCAAACAGTTAAATAAAACTTCCCCAGGCAACATAGTTTAATTTTAGTGCTCTTCTTGCTTTTTCTACAAAAATTTAAAATGTTAGGTCAAAAGTAGCCTGAAAGTCTCTCATAGGATATTTAGACAAGGCCTTCCTCTGAAACCATGTCATTAAGACAGTGAGAAGAGACTGACCATAATAAGTTGAGGAGATCTAGATGGGAACAGCAAGTAAAACTATTTGTTTAAATAAAAATAGACTCACAAGAACTATCTTTAAAAAAAAAAAATCTCATGAAGCAGATTGTCAGCATGGAAAATGGAGCATACACAGTTATAGTTGTATGGTTACATGTAGCTAATAATAATGTTTTAAAAAGAAAGTGTCAGACAAATTTAATAATAAATGATGCTTCAAGTCATCTGTAGGATGAAAAACCTGTTAGAAATATGAAAAAAGGGGCATTAATGGCTTTTCTGTGAATGAAAATATTTCTCAATAAAATATATGATAAAAGCAGCTGATGGTATACTTATGAAAGCATTATATGTGCTTTTTATATAGTTGCTTTCTCATTCACTTCCACTCACGTTTATTTAAGGTTGCTGTCTATGTGGAGTTTTTTTAAAGAAACAAAAACAAGCTGGTGAATAGATAACCTTCTTCTAACAACAACATTTTGAGCGGGGAAGCAACCCCAACCTCCTCTGTGCACAGTCAGCAGGAGTTCATGAGGAAAATGGTTTTATTTATTCACACAGTAGTAAAATCCTCCCTGCAGAGCCAGGTTCTTTATCAGGGGCTAATTTTTGTGTTTTATTTTTCTTTCTCACAGATGTTGAAGATGCTAGAATGAGAAGAGCCTCTTCTGATGGGATTTTTAGACAGCTTTCTCTGTAAGCCCTTGTATTAAAATATAAAAGAGAGCTAAATGGTTTGGGGGAAATACAGAAAACAAAAAGCAGGGGAAAAATTGTTTTGTTTTGTTTTGTTTTTTCTTTCAAAAAGACCAACTAATCATCTGGTAATAGTGGCAAATAGTTATATCAGTGTTCACAGCATACATTGTTACTTCAGCTTCTCCTTTCCACTTACCTGGATGAAATCAGCCACCAACTTGGAGTTGTTTGCATGTTCATCTCACTTCATATTTCCCAAATCATCAGTTTGCATCTGAGCCTTTCATGATCATCTGTCTCTGTAATACATGGAGAGAAAAGGACTGATAACACATCAGAGTCACTTCAGATATCTACTACAAGAGGAACCTTACCCTATGAGTGGTACATTTTTTTACATATAACTATTAGGAGTATAGGTGATCTGCTGAGACATATATATATATCTACATTGCAACTTCTGGTTTTGGTGAGACAAATCACACCCTTTACATTCACCTTCTGTTCACAATGAGTTACTTCAACCCAATTCAGTCAGAAGAAAAAAAAAAAAAAAAAAGACAGCAAAACAAAAAGACGGTACTAGACCCATTCAAAGGAAGGCAATATCCATCAAAGTAGAGATGGCCACAGAGACATCACTCTGAGTCATGAAATATATCAACTATCTATAATGGAAAAGAAACAATCAAAGCAGTCTTCACAGGAGAATATACACAGAGTACCGGAAATAACTTGAAGTAGCAATAGATAATGGAAGACAGATGCTTTTACAAGTAGTGTGAAAACCACAAATCTATGATCCCATGATTGACAGTGTACTAAAGAAAAAAAAAAAAAAAGAAAAATAGAAAAGAAAAAATGAAAACAACAAAATTAAAGAAAAAAGTGGAGAAAACAAGAAAATTCCCAAATTATAATTAATATATTATAATATTATTAATATGTAACTCCTATAGGGTTCTAGGACATGAGATCTGATGAGGTGTATCCCAGGATCCTCAGGAAATTGGCAGATGTAGTTGCCAAGCCAAGCTCCATCATATTTGAAAAGTCATGAAAGTCAGATAAATTCCCAGAGACTGGAGAAAAGAGAAACATCACATCCACTTTTGAAAGGGGTAAAAAGAGGCATCAGTGGTGTCAGTGATGTAATTACCATCAGGGGGTTGTGTTTGATACCGGTTTTGCATATATTTGTATATATTCCATTTTTACTGTTATTATTATTTCCATTTTCATTCAGGCTGTTCTAGTTTCCTTTTCTAAATGCTCAGTCTCTCTCCCTTATTCCCTTTCTCTTCCCCCTTGGGGAGGGATGTGGGTTAACAGAAAGCATCTGTTATAGGTCTAAGAGGCTGCCCTGACCCTAAACCATGACACTGGGTTTGTTCAGCCTTGAGAAGAGAAGGCTTAGGGGAGACCTTATTACCTTGTACCAGTACATAAAAGGAGGCTACCAAGAAGGTGGAGACTCCCTTTTTACAAGGAGTCACATGGAAAAGATAAAGGGTAACAGGTACAAGTTACTCCTGGGGAGATTCCAATTGGACTCCAGAAGAAAATTTTTCACCATGAGAACAATTAGACATTGGAATAATCCCCCAAGGCAAGTGGTGGATTCCCCTACACTGGAAAGTTTTAAGACTCAGCTTGACAGGGTGCTGGGCCATCTCATTAAAAAAAAAATAAATATACTTAAATCTGGTGGCCTTCTATGATAGGGTTACAATGTTGGTGTACAGGGGAAGAGCAACTGCATCATCTACCTGGAACTGTGCAAAGCATTTGACACTTTCCCACACAATATCCTTGTCTTTAAATTGGAGAGACATACATTTGACAGATGGACTACTTGGTGGTTAAGGAATTGGCTGGATGGTCTCACTTAAAGCATTGCAGTCAACAGCTTGATGTCCAAGTGGCAACCACTGATGAGCAGCATTCCTCAGGGATCAGTACTAGGATTGCTGTTGTTTAACATCTTTGTCAGTGGTATGGGCAGTGGGATCGAGTGCACACTCAGCAGGTTTACAGAGGACACTAAGCTGTGTGATGTGGTCGACACACTAGAGGGAAGGAATGCCATCCAGAGGGAGATGGACAGGATTAACTGGTATAATTTAGAAAATTATTCTTTTTCTGGAAATTCTCTAAATTATTGCAAACAAGAAACCTGGACTTTTGTTCATGGCTAAAAGTAGAATTCTCAGAAATGTTCAGAGCTAAGGAAGGCAGTATCTTTCATTCAGTCTCTTCTTATTATGAGACTAGTTTCAGAATCACTTCAAGTTTGTTTCTTCTTCAAAGTATCAGTTATGTTTAATTTTGCAAGCATTTACTCTCTACAAGATTCAGACAGTATATGAGCTATTATAGCAATGGGATTAGGAACCAGCAGAAGAGTAGGAATAGGAATAAAACTAAAGGAAAAAAAATACTAAAAAATAGGTGTAACATATTCCATTGTTCAAGTGCTTTCACAATAACATCTGAAAGTAACAAGTTCAATTTTCTAGTTTGCTCTGGGAACTCTATGTCACTTCAGCAACATAATTTTAAACACATGAAGATGACTTTTTGTTGCTTTTGTAATGTTATAAAGAGCAAAGCAGCTGAAATACACAGATATGTATTTAGTTCATTATTTTTAAACAGGAAAGCACCTTTTAAAAAAAAGTGGATAAAAAAAAAAAAAAAAGAGAAAAGGGACCCATGCAAGGTAGAAAAAAAGACATTCCTAATATGAAAAAAGTAGAAATAAAAGGCCTTGAGCTTTGCACTGGAGAGTGTCAAATGTAAACTTTGGTTTAAGTAAGAGTTATTCATCAAAGAAACAGGATTTCAGGCACAGTTCTTATTTTCCTGGATCAAACCCAGCTCCTGCAACAAGACCAAAAAAAAGAAAAATTGTCTTGGTTGGAATGAATTGTGGAGGAAAATCAAGTAACATGAAGAAGGATTTGAACTTCCATTGACTAAAAACATCTAGAGAAAACATTACCGCCCATGTCTTTTTCTCATTGTGCTTTTTACCACAGCAGGTCTTGGGCAACAGAACTCACTCTGCAGAAATATGAAAATTGTTTGTCCCAGCTCAGAGCAGCAGCAATAAAGACTGTTGAGCTAATCAGGAATATCTTATATTCAAATCAGAACACACATTTTGCTCCAACAGTGAAGTCCTGAGGCTGGTTTAAATACTCACAGCTATATCAGTGAGATTCAGATGAAAAAAAAATTGATTTAAATTTTCCCAAGATTTCTTAGAGTTCTTGGAATTTTCTCATTTGACCCAATGACAGTTTCTCAATTTGACTTTAGCAATATTCAAGCAAATCCACCTCCATTGAGCTGTTTGTCTCTTCTTGGTTCATGTTGAGACCATATTGGGTGATTCATTGGCTTGGTTAGTGAACAAAAAGTATTTTTAAATACTTCTGCCTGAACTATATCAAATTGTCTGTGTTTGTTTCCATCATTAAAAAGAGATAAATATTTTATTTAGCCAAAACTAAAACATTTTAATTTCCTTCATTCATAAAGACAAATTAAATCTAAGTATATGAAATCCTAGATTTAGAAAAACTATGGATTTGCTTTAGGTTTTTGAATACCTTTATTTAGGAATACTGGATTTTTTTTCCCTGTGACTAAGAAATCTTTTCTGATTCACATTTGACATTTTCCTAGAAAACACTTTGGCTACCAACTTCTAGTGTGTTCTGGTTTACTCTCATTTTTTTCTGCAAGTACCTGCTTTATGATATTTTAAAAATACAATCATTCACCCATAAAATAAAGCAGATGAAAGAAGTGACTTTCTAACCCTGTGGCTAAAGAGAGGTGATGTGACATTTGTGTTCCAGTACTTACTGAAATGCTTAATTATCTATACACAGACTGCCAACAATCAACAATAATCCACAGAAGAAATCTCTCCAGTGACATCTATCTATATAGTTTAAAATGTAATCCTCATGTGCTGTGGTGATACTAGACATTAAAGGATGTTTACTATAATATCACTGTGCTTGATGTGTGCTCTAGTGACTACATTATTGGCTAAGAGGCAGCCATTACAGGAGTCTAATTTATGGATCTAATACCTTTTATTAATTGGTTTAGAGGTGCTTTTCTTCTTTTTTTCCCTTGCATTTTTGGGATTTTTTTTTTCCTAGCATATCTATTAAAAAAGATGTAGCTTTAATTGTAACAGAAGAATGACAAACTAGCTCTTACCTGATTTTCACAGCTTTCAGTGATTCATGTGCTTATTTATTTAATTTCTCAAAGTCCAAGATACTCACAATATAAAGCAATAATGTCCCCTAATCTAAACCAACTGATATCCATTCAATCTCCCAGGTATTATACTTTTCCTTGCTTATGAAAACCAAATTTTCTTACTATTTTCTTAACTATCTCATAATTCTGTTTAACATCATCAGTCTTGGAAGCAATCCCTTCCTCACCTTTTGCCTTTCATCTCTTCTGGTGTGCTTCTTTATGATACCTCTTTGCTAGCTTCAAGCCTTCTATTTCTCAAATTCTAGGTATCTTTAAGACACTACAGACTTTCTTCTCTTAAAACTCAGTATACTTGCCTTGGATTTTTTTCATTATATTATACTTCCATTTTTCATTGATAATATATTCAAATTTTCACTCTTCCAAGTACTCATGTTCTTGCAAGGTTTCAGTACTCATTCATCACCCTTATTCAGACAGAAATATTTTTCCTAAAGCATTTCTAGTAGTTCAAAGCATTTCTATTGGTTGGAGGAAGAAATAAAAGAGGGGAACTCTAGATTACACAGAGGACTTCATATGTCAAGGAATCTTACCAGAAGTCAAAAGTACAATCACAGTTTTCTGCCTATAGTTATATTTTCCTTCTTTTCATTCTACTGATGTCCCCTTTACCTCACACCGATTCCCTCCTCTAGAAATATTGTGGAACCTTCCATACTTTGTACTGTGTTTACTTTCTTATCCTAACATATTCTGAATTAATATAAAATTGTTCTGATCAAGTTTAGCATTTGGTACTTGGCTATGGTTAAATACTTACATATATTTGTGACTGTTTCATTGATGCTGAGTTCACAAGATAATTCAGGGACCAAATTCTTGAGAAAATCCTTAGGAAGAATCAAAACTTCTTTTATTTTTATCTCATATCACCACACTGGATGTAGCATAATATAAAACTAGCAAACTATCGTGAGAACAGCTTAATAACTGACAGTTACAGAACCATTGATTGAGATATGAAACATATATAAAAGAAATTGAATCCTCCATTTTTATTTTGTTTCTCGAGGAAAGAATACGCTTTGATTCATAGCACAATTAGGAAAATAGAAGGAAACTCTTCACACTGCAGGTGGTCACACTTTTGAAAACTCTGTTCATAAGGCACATAAAGTAAAATCCCAGTGTTGAGGATAAATCCTGATCCAGCTCTGTTTTCTGAATGCAGTTGAATATCACCTCATATTCTCCATAAATATGTTTTCTTGGGCAGACTGTTACTAAACCATGAATACACACACTGATGTGCTCATATTCTATCTGTGCTGAACCATTAGCTAATTTAAATGTAAATAGCTCTTTCAAAGTTTGTATGCCTATGATGACTTATACAATCTGAAGATCTGACCTATAATGTCTAATTTGATTTGGGTACTAAAAGATGTAGGTTTTTATAATTCAGTCTTAAAAACATTTCAGCAGTTGTACTCATTGTAGGGGAAAATATTATTCTCATTTTCTGCACAGGGGTGACATGCATTAGTTACTGCTGGTAACTGCAAAAGGTCTGTGGGTAATGTATTTTCAGTGTGCAACTTCCATGTGCTAAATGTAAACAACTCATTGAATTACTTCAAGGTGCAACCAGTCAGCTAGAAAATATTCACTATGTGGATGAGTTTGGTGAATCAAGATTGCTGATAAAATTCTCAACAATTCAACACTGCTCTTCCCAGCAGAGTTCACAAACTCAGAATTGCTTGGTCTTGGACATTCAGGAATGGATATTTATATTTTGTGGTTTGTGTTCTTAGGAAATGTGTGCTCTGTCATCTCCTCTGCAAATACTCCTCTGATATATAAAAAAACCACCCCACATGTGTAGTTAACTTACAAATAATCTAACCTATCTTTCAAAAGCATAGTCATTTTTAAAGTGTCAATATCCAATATAATTTTGTACAGACACATATACATGTGTAAATTCACTTACATGAAGAAGAGATCATGAACATCATGATCCCCAATTAGGAAAGCAGCCTGTGATACTTCAGTCAGAAAGTTGCATATACTTCCTACTTGTTGCACAGCATTGTTTCTCCAGCAGTGTACACCAAATATGTAAGATCAGGGAGTCAGAAAGAAACAATAGCACTGCCACTGATGATACTGCAACAGGAAAATGGGATACACGGTAATATTTAGGGGAAAAGCATTATGCTTAATTCTCACCTGCACAAAAATGGCTATAAAGTTAATAAATGTTTCTGCTCTGTATTTAGAAAGAAGCAGGTTGGTGTACTGTAATCTCAGAAGAATGATGAAGTGCTTAACAGTTAATTATTAATCAAAAATATAGCATCGCCAAATTGATCATTGATATTTCTAGAAAGATTTCAGAAGGATTGTCACCAGCCAATGACAGACGTCATTCCCTCAGTTCTCTGTAAGAAGATGAAAAAAACCTACTTTTGATACAATCCGACAATGACAAAAATATTGGTAGCGTGCTAAATGATGAGCAAGACGAAATAGTCATTAGAGTTGTAGAAAGTACTTCACAACTCCAACCTATTCAAACCAATGGCTCTAACACAGCCAAATGCTTAAGTTACATTTTTAAGGAATGAGCAATGACTTCTTGAAAAAAAAAATTCTGACAGCAATCCAGCACACAGAAAAACAACCCGATCTCCCGAGATAAAGTTGTAACAAAAAGGTCTTGTGTAATCTTTTGCTGTATAAGTAAGAGAAGCATAAGGAAGTACTGCTGGAATAGGTATCAAGATGTAAAAGTGAGTATCATAAGAATAATTTAAAAGGGATATTGAAATATTTACAAGAGTAAAAAAGAAATATTTCATGATGAAACTTAAGAATAACTAATTTCCAAGTTGTGTAACAAAGTTCCAGCAGTAAAGGTGTATTCTTCATCTGAAATACTCGTTACAGCACTTAATTTCAAAAGCATGTTGTAGCTAAAGCAAGCTACTGAGCACTTGCAAGGCCAATGCCCACTGGTTGCCTCCAACTTGAAAGTATGGGTTCTGGAAGACCCTAAATCTACTGAGTCCTAGACAAAACACTTAATGTGAATTTGATGCAAAAAGTAGTTATAATGTGCCAGATACATTATTAACTAGTTATTTATTTTGAATAGCTTTTCTTTCAGATTGATAAAAGATGCTTTACAAAAGATTAATCAAAGGAGCATAGTCATGGCTTTGTCTTTGTCGTTATTAAGTCCATTCTTTTAATAAAATTTTCTTAAAGCAACAGAAAATTCACAGAGCTACTCAGTCACTTTATCTTTGATCTTGTCTTCCTGTTTCAAAATGTAGCTTTTTTTCCTCCTCATTTTAGAAGCTATTATTTGAATTTTATTTCATATTGCCTTTTTAAATTTTTTTTTTTTTTTAGATTGGCAATATACTGGTATTTTCTTCCTACTTTGGATTTGTCCTTCTGCCCTCTTTTAATTAAAAGAATTTATTAATATCTGTAGACATGTGAAGTTATTTAACAAATTTTATCCTCTAAAAGAGATTCTAGATCATGTCTTTGTTTTACCTCGTAGACATATTACAAATTACAGTATATTAAGCTTATGTGTTATAGAAAGAAATGACCTAAAAAGAGCAATGTACGGTGAAGAAGTGGATGGCTCTAAACATGGAATTTATACATCATATTACTAGAAGCCTACATTCTCTTATTTTCTTAACAGATGGAAAAAAAACAGACATAACAGGTCCAGGTACATCCTTTTGGTATATTTGAACCTGAAATTCCTTTTTAAACATATAAATATAAATTATCACTTCATAGGAATTTAGACATTTCTTTTTAAAAGAAGTATGTAAAAGCCCACTTTTTAGAATCTGTTTAAGAGGTCAGAAGGAAGTAAGAGAAATTAATTCAGTACTAGTCTTAGTCTTATTGACTAACAACTTTACTCAGGAAAGTGTCCCAACACTTTCCTGGAAAAGCATCATCACACAGATGAAATTACTGAAAATATGAGTGACTTGGTGAGTAAACACAATGCTATTAAATGATAAGTGGCAGTTTTTCCTTCTTCACCACATTTTCAGTAGAAGTATTGGCTATTTTGATTTCTGTTATGCTGAGTGTTCTCAGAAGATACGCAAGAGATCAATTTTCTCATACGATTTTGGATTTGGAGTCTTTGTTCAGTGTCACCAGACTCTGAATCAAAGATAGTTATAGACATGTCACAGATATGGAAACCCTCAGACCCACTGAGATGCTGCCATTTCTATATGTAGGGCTGAAGGCAGTGAAGAAACTTTATTGGGAAAACTTAAGATCTTTGACCTAAACTGTAAGCAGTGAGGTTTCAAGACACATAGCTCAACACAGACACTTAATATTCAGTGTAAGCTCTTTATTTGGACATTGTCTTATGTCCTTTTAGGCACATCAAACCTCTGTTTCTACTGGAAAAAGGCTGAACTGAACAATCTATATGTTTAAGTCAGGCTTAGCGGCAGGGCCCTGGATTACAGTTAGTAACTTTTTACCAACATGCATTCCAAGACTTAATGTCGTAAATATTTCCAATGATCCACATCTATCTCTGTCTCCTGCTTAACCTCTAATCTTGTTCATGTCCCAAATCACTTATATGTTTTGCTTCCTCACCAAGATCTAGACACCACAATAGTTCAGCAAGAAAGCATAAAACCCAGAAGTTATATGAGTTATAAAATAGTTATCTATACAAAGTTTCTCACTTCACTCAGGCATGTGGTAACAAAAGATCAATTATTCGTATGAAAATGATAGAAAGAAACTTTCCTAATTTAAAAGAAAAAAAAAATGTGACTA
The DNA here is from genome assembly GCA_024611175.1 of Megaceryle torquata. Classification (NCBI taxonomy): domain Eukaryota; kingdom Metazoa; phylum Chordata; class Aves; order Coraciiformes; family Cerylidae; genus Megaceryle; species Megaceryle torquata. Next base: position 32,694 of record JANIJG010012253.1, read on the forward strand.
CCAATTAAAAATGTATAATTCAGTCACACCATGCTCATGTGTTGACTGGTTTGGGTGGAAACTTGACGTGCTAACATCTTAGTGTGAGTGCTTTCTCTGTGTCTTTAACCCTGATTTTTATTAATATAAATTTCAGTCTAGCATATAGATTGGAGTGTACAGTATAAGACACCCAGAACTATATTACATACAGCAGTAAGAGATTTCTCCCATATTTCATTGCATTACCTGTTTTAGTCTACATTCAAACATATAGTTTTAGTCTCCTTTATTATATGCTGAGAACAGTTGCACACACATGCATCTCAGCTCCCTGCTGGCATAGCAATAACCTGCAGAAATATATTTATTTAATGCTACACTGAGCAGATGAAACACTCTACACAATAACAGCTTCTCTTGCCTGAAAGTAAACAGGAAAAAATCTTATAAGTGGTCTATACTCTTGAGAAATTCTTTTTCTACATTTGGACAGACTGCAGCCATTTTCTCTTATAAATTATTCAGATTTCATAAATTGTTCAATGTAGGTCTCCCTGTTTTCTTCTTTAAAACAAGAAAGAAAAAAAATGCTTTCATATATTTTACGCATATATTGAAACAAGAAGAAAACCAATAAGATATAAGAAATAAATTTTAAGGAACTGTATACAATGCCTCCTGTTCCTTCAGGATATCTGATAAAAGTAAATATCTTTTTCTTCTTTCTTTCTTTCTTTTCTTTCTTTTCTTTCTTTTCTTTCCTTCTTTCTTTCTTTCTTTCTTTCTTTCTTTCTTTCTTTCTTTCTTTCTTTCTTTCTTTCTTTCTTTCTTTCTTTCT
>JANIJG010012253.1:33613-47513 GCA_024611175.1 Megaceryle torquata
TCTTTCTTTCTTTCTTTCTTTCTTTCTTTCTTTCTTTCTTTCTTTCTTTCTTTCTTTCTTTTCTTTCTTTCTTTCTTCAGAAAATTTCAAGTTTCCCAGAGATTAACATAAGATGAACTTTTAAGGAGTAGTGTTTGACCATGAGTAGAAAAAAATACAAAGTTTATCCCACTTTCTAATTTCAAGAAAACCTAGACAATATTATCTTTAAAGAAACATGAACCAAGGACAATATTAGAAATGGGGAGGCAATTTCTATAAAGAATTACATAAGGAAAGCAATACAAAATAGCAGTACTAAAGGCAGCAGTTATTACATAAAACATCATTTGTCCATGAGCAGTAAAATAAAACAGTTCCACCAAAATCAATGGCCAAAATTCTATTAAATATAAGGGTACCAAAATTTCAACCTAATGATAAATAGGAACATTTTAAACAGGAAGTGTGTCAAAAAAATGTAGATTATGTAGGGATTAATGTATTTCAGTCTGTCAAGGAAGTTGAATTCAGGATGTCTACTCTCTAATTCCCTTATCTGACAAGTTAAAATGAATGCAAATTATAATTTAGGCCTAATCTTTTTATGATGTTGACTGCCTTTTAAGGAACATTAAGGCAAGACAGCTTCCACTGAAGTGAGTAAAAGTAGAGAGTCCTGGCACCTCTCTGGACTTCCTTCTGTCAAAATAAAACATGGTGTTTGAGTATTTATCCAGAGGTTCTATATCTTTTAATGTATTACATGTATTCTACGTATTTTATAACCCATTTTTCATACTCTAGGCATTTTGTAGATAGTATTTCTGGGTATTTCATAATCTTATCCTTCACCAAAAAAGTGTGCTATACTACTTTTCTTGCTATGATAAAAGGTGGAGAGTTTATTACTGGTTATTTTACAATTCATGTAATTGTTTTTCTTCTTTCCTTGTTTAGGATATTTGTTCCTTATGATATCCTTTTCGTACAAATAGTATGATTAGCCCACAGAGGAAAATATGTACATCTAATTAAAACTATGAAAATTTATATCAACTGTTATGATGAATGAACAAACTTCCTGATTCCAAAAAGAACTGCATACATGAAAAATCTTTGTGTATTGATGAAAAATATCTGAAACACTATTAAAGGTCCTACCCACATCTCCTAGAAATGGCATATCTAGCATATTCACTTCTGGAGGTTTAGACACAGTTGTCAATTGGTGACATTTCAGAGTCACAGAATCATGGAATGGTTGAGGTCTGAAGTGAGATCTAGAGGTCATCTGGTCCAAATCCCTGCTCAAGCAAGGCCTCACAAAGCCAATTGCACAGGACAACGTCCAGGCAGCTTTTTAATGTGTCCAAGGATGGAGATTCCACAACCTCTTTGGGCAACCTGTGTCAGTACTCAGTCACCCTCACAGTAAAAATGTGTTTCTTAATGTTCAAATTGTTTAGTCTTTATTTATACTCTTTAGCTTGGGAAGAAGAATGAGGGCACAGAATACCTTCTCCTGCTTCCCCTTAAGTCCTGGACACTTGAAACTAACAGTAGTTTCTTATCCACTGACTCACTGTCCATGGCATGGTTAAAAATATCAGGAGAGAGATTTCTAGGTTTCCACTACAGAAGATACCTGTTATATTCTTAAGTAAACTGAAGCGGGATGAGCTCATGCATGGTCACATGAGGAAATGCTTCCAAGTTTTATCTGTAAAAATTAATGGAAATAAGACTTTCAGAGCAACCACAGGAATACTTAATTTTTTTTTCTTCAGTCAATTTTTTCATGCATTTATTTTCTGAAGCTCAAATCATACTTCAATCTGTTCATATGTAGCTTCTATTAATAACATGGGGAACTGAAAATTCAGTGTAAAGATTCAGTACACCCATAAGCTACATTTTCCAGTTACAAACCCAACTGAAGGTAGCCAAAAAGAGAAGTCTATAAATGCTTTGATATTAACAGGTGAAAAAAACACATCAAAGGTGGTCTGTGTTGGGCATGTTTGAATTGGTCTGCATGCAAAAATAGATCAGGCATTTCAAAGACACATCACGCTAGTTGCATGAGCAGATTCCTTCTACTCACTTTCAGTATTGAACCCATTACAGCTTCAGCTGAGTTTTCACCATGTCTAGTCAAAATCCCTGAGGTCTGCCAAGAGAAAGCAGGATTGCCTCAGTGATATTCAAGCCAAATCCTTCCCCGAGAAATGTAATTCACATGACTCTGGAAGCTTAGCTGCTTTCCTATGTGTTTCCTACTTCTGTCTCAAGACTCTGCTCCCAGAAGAAAGTTTGATAATCATTAAATTGGATAGCCATTAAATTGATTTCTTCCTTATCATAATGCAATTATTAAGTTATTTGGAATTTAATATGTGTCACCAGAGAATAATTTCATTTGGATATAGGCATATGTATAGGCACCTTTAGTCTGCAAATCTAACTCTGAAAATGTTTTCTTTTGGGACACCATGCTAGCTATGTAATTTTTATTATCTGTAGAAATAAAACCAATATGGCTCTTTTTTCCCCACTTCTGAAAGTATTTCCACATTTTTGTCTTCTAGTAGTGCATGAATCACTTTAACACAGAACAAATGTTACTCATCCACTTCACTACTTCTTCCATCCCTATGGACAGCTTTGTGGATTTTGAATATTACCCAACATAATATCCAAAACCTTAAATCTAGTCTAACTAAATTATTGTTTAAATCCTACCTAGAAACTAAAGAATGAGACAGATGTTTTTGCCTCATGACTTCCAAACTTCTGGACTTGTAATATGAAAGATAGGAAAGAGGAAGCTAATTTAAATATCAGTATGTTTTATAAACAGTTTATATTTTCACGTATATATAGAGCTATAAATAATGGACTCAGCCTATCTTAGATTAAAAACATAATTTATTGTTAAAAGGACAGTTAACTGATGTATGCTTAACTGAAATTAAAATTTTAATAGCCATTGATTCAAACTGTGGTTATATTGACCTTTAATAGCAAACACACAGAATGGAATTCTATTTCTTCCTCATTAATGCATTATATCTGTAGCTCCAAGTATTTAAATATTTACTATCCTCATGTAGTAAAAATGACACACTACTTGCATAAATTAAAATTATACAAAGTATGACTACTCTTTCCTTATTACTTTGGAAAAAAAGAAATATATCCAAAATATATACAAGAAATTAGGAATAGAAGACATAATATATTTCATAGTTGCAAATAGTTTGAAAATATCTTGTGTAACTGTCCAAAACTTCTATTTTGATACCATATGCTCCAAGAAATTGTTCCAGGTCACTTTCATAAATTTGCATGTGTCAGTGGAATTATTCTGTTAAAATTTTACTTTCAAATGTGTTTATCTTTTATATCATTTTGTATTTAACACAGGATTTTTCTTCTGACACAAATAATTACATTTCCAAAGTTGCAGATTTATTACTTACTTTGACATTATTAGAATTCTCACCATTAAATCTCTATGATTTACTTTGCAAATTGATAGGATAGTTTTAATAGAATTTTTAATTACCATCTATGTAATAATGAAATGATTAAATGTAGCATCTAGTTCAGGTCTGCAGAAATATTAAATTTATTTGTCTTGTCTTTATCAACAGAATAATAAATGAACACTACAAAATGCATATGTTTGCAACATTTCATCTTATAATGTTTTTATTTATATGACTGTACAACCATATAGTATTCACACTGAAGTCCATCCAGTAATAGTAATGTATTATTTTGAGGAAGCCAATTCTGACACTAGAATCCTAGAACTGGACAAATAATCAGAGGGATATTTTTTGTTTATCTGATAAGAACAGGAAGTTTTTATAAAATCTAGATACTAAGCTTGCTAGTATCTTTTTTTTATAGATATCTACTATTTCTCTTTTCCTGTCATATATATGAGCAGGCTGGTGGCAAACCTGATATACTTTTTCCACTGCAATATTTTTAGTTTGGTATGTGAATGTTGTAATTAAAAGAACAGGCACTATTATAAATGTCAGTCGTTTCATTTTTAGATTTCAAAAGACTGATAACTTAATATTTGGTGCTATCCATCCTCCAAATGAGTCAGATGTTGTAGCTATATTTGCAATGTTGTTGACACATGAATAATAGTCCAAACACAGTCTAATAAGCTAAAGCAAATACTGTAGACACAAGACCCACAGAAAAGCAGGGTTTTTAATCTAGGAAGATATGTACAATTGTCATATAGCTGTAATTTGTATCAAGTTCATTGTTAATTTACCCAGTGTTATCTTGTGATGATAAGTGAAAGATGTGCATACAGTGAGAATTTAATTCTTTTGAAGAAGCTATGTGCTGTAAATGATTAAAATATTTATTAAATTATTATTAAATTATTTTCCTCCTCTGTACATTCGTAGGTAAGAAGCTCAGAATCAACAACTATATTTAGCTGATTTTTTAACATGTGATTAGTGTACATTGAAAATGAAAAACTGAAGCATTGATGAAGCAAATACAAAGGATTTTTTGGGTGTAATAATAGGATAATGTGATAGACACCTATTATTTTTCACTTAGAAAGAAAGAAATACTTATATGTAAAAGCCAAAGTTGAAAAACAAAAACTCCTAAGTAACACTAACTCCTAGTAAAGCTAGTAATTTAGTACAGGTGTGCTTAACCTATTGCAAGAGAAAAATTTGACAACAAAGTAGAAACACAACTTTAGAGATCAGTCAACTTCAGACTGGGATGCAGTATGAAACTTTCCTACAAGAACTCATTTTGGAAGTTGCTTAACATGGGAAACAGAAGATCTTCAGCAATATTAAATCATCCATTGCAGCAAAAATCAACTAGCTCCCTTAGATATTGAAGAGTCACTTTCTACCATTTTCTCACAATGTCTGTGAAGATTTTATTCATGTCTCCAAAACATTCAAGGCCTGAAGCTTAACTGTTCTGATATTTTATTTTCAACAACAAAATAATTGTCTTTCTGGTTTAATATAGAAATCAATTTCCTTCTTATCAGACTGGTCATGGGGAAGGACTTCTGAGGGTAACATCATAAACTGTCCATGCTCTGCTCAGTTGAAGTTTCATCATGGGAAGGTCTTTGGTACTCTCAGGTTCAAAAATTTTATGGTGTAATTTTTGTGTTGAAGTACTGTAACTACCAGAGTTCTGAACATACTTAAGTGTCTGTTTCTTTTACTGAAATATAAACTTTGTGACAAAAATTAACTTTTCTGGGGCGAAAAACACACCTTTTAAAAATTTGCAACTGACAAAACTTGAAATGATCAAGTATTTGTGAAAAACAGAAAAAAAGAAATTTCATATCGTAATGTAACTGTGCCTTTTGACAGCTGTTTGTGTCCCTCTTATTTTAGAAGCAGAAGGTGAGGAAAATGGTGCATATTAGAAAAACCCCAGGCAAGCAAAACAGTTTCAAGTATTTACGTATTTTTAGTCTGTAACATTTATAGTTTCACTGAAGTGTTTCTTCCACAAACTAATAAATCATGTACTGTACAATTCAACTAGTGTGTTAAACTATATTAGCTGTATACCCAAACCAGTTCAGCAATTCTCTGCACATAGGAATCATATATTAGTGCAGCCAGATACCACAGTAAAAGTTCTGCCTCTGCTATCAGTTGCAGCTGCATTTGTAGACAACACACTCTTCATGGGGGACATGTAATTGAACAGATACAACATTTTTCAACATTTGCTTTGTTCCTAAAGGCATCTATCTCTCATGTAAATCACTAAAATTTTCATCATGTGTATTTTTTCTGAAACAAAGAAAACATATTGTTTCAGAGGTGAACCTATTTATTCAGCCTGTAAAGGTCTCTCTGAATGATAGCACAACCATCTGGTGTTTCAAACATTCCTCCCAGTTTTGTAGCATCTGCAAACTTACTGAGGATATACTTTGTCCCAGCATCCAGGTCATTAATGAAGATGTTTAACAGCATGAACTCCAATATCAACCTCTAGGGTACATCACTAGTCACTGCACTCCATCTGGACTTTGTGGCACTGATCACAAATGTTTGAACCCAATCCTTCAACTATTTTTCCATCCACGTCGCTGTCTGCTATCTAACCAACATTGTGACAGCTTGCCTATGATGATTCTATGGAAGACAGTATCAAAATCCTTAATAAAGTTGATGTAAACAACATAAACTACTTTTCCCTCACCCACCAAACTAGTCACCTCACTATAGAAAGCTCTCAGGTTGGTTAAGCACCATTTCTCTTTTGCAAATCCATGCTGAATTCTTCCAATCACCTTCTTGCCCTTGTGTTTTGAAATGGTGTAGAGGAGGACTTTCTCCATCACTTTCCAGGACCTGAGGTAAGGCTGACTGCCCTTTAGTTCCCCAGATCTTTCTTGCCTTTCTTGAAGACAGGAGTGCAATTTTCTCCTTTCTGGTACTAGGAAACCTCTCCTGGTCACCATGACTTTTCAAAGATAACCATCCTAAAGTGTAGTTCCATGCATTTCTGCACCTCTCTTATGTAAAGGGACAATACCTCTCCTGTCCTTCCCAGTCCATGTGGCTTTCAGAGCCCAAATCCATCCATTGCAGTAGTCCAGTTGCTAATGATATTTTCAAACATTGCTTCTGCCAGAAAGGAAAGAATGTAGGAATTTTTCACAGAACTTTGAAGTCTGACACATGGCTGAAACTTTTCCACTGAACTACTTCATGCTATTTATCTAAACCAAAAGAATGTCAAAGGAGATAGTGGGCAATCATTTTATATGAAACTTGCAAATGCCACATTTAGTTTCAGAAATAAAGATTCAAATGCCATTAGTGTAGCATGTGAACTGGAAAGATTTCAGAATTTCATTTGTCTATTTAGATTTACTGCAAATTATTTTTGAAATCAGATGGGCCAGCTGACTCTAACATTAAAAGGCATTAAAGCCTCTGGGTAAACCTTCAATTTGTTTAAAACGTAATTTAAATTTAAACACCAAACTTCTTCCGAGGAAGCTTGCTAAAAAGCTCATTTGACATAAACATAAAAAAAAAGATCATTTTATGAACTGATATAGACAAGAAACTTCTTTACCAGACATAGGTTAAAAAAAAAAAAAAAAAAAAAGTTTAATTAAATTGGGATGATGGCTGTTTTCCCTTCAAAATAAAGAAAACACATGAATCTGTTGAAATACATAATATTGAATACTCCACTCAAAGTTTGAAAAAGGAATCACTGGTTTATAATGATATAGTCCTTTGTGGGTTAATCCATGATGATTAAAAAATAACAGAGTAGCTAGTTTATGCTGGTTTATCAGAACTAGATCTGCCTGAAAGGTTGTCAGTTATCTCCAAGCAAAGTGTTCCTTTTTATTTTTCTTTCTTTTTTTTTTTAAGGCTACTGTTGTGATGGCACATTGTATATTCCCAAAGTATTGTTCTGATATGTGTCAAATCCACAGGGAAGTGTACCTTTAAAACTATCTTTCTGACACTGAGCTTTAGACAAACATTTTGAAAGATATTAAATACAAAGCAGTTAGAAAACAAAAGTTACCTCTTTATTCTGATAAACACAATGGCAACTATTTTCAAAACATGGCCTTTGGAGAGGCTGCTCACAAGATACAAATCAGAATTAAACTAAAAAAGAATTACTTTTACATGACCTTCCATCTCAAAATTTCAAGATATTTTCACCCTTTTTTCAAATAATTAATAATAGATTTTTTAAAAAGCCTACTTTTTCTGAGTAAGCTGAAGAGAAAAATCTTTTCAGATATGTTTCACTGCATGGGTAAAAGTAAGCCTTCTTCCCATTTCAGTCTTTCACAAATTGTTTTATCTTGCCTGATGCTGGTAAAGTCTGACATGTAAACTGTGACATTTATGGAGATAGTTATGCAAATAATTAATTTCACATCATTTGGCATAATGGCCATGCAGAAATGAGTCATATTTCCATTCAAATAATTGCCTCAACCTATAAGCCTTGACTGTATTTATTACTCTGATTCAAAGTGCAACTGCTCTATCTCGAGTAACATTTGTTTTGGAACACTTTTGGAAACATATCAATGCTTGGAGAAATGACACTAGGTCTGGAGGCAAGGGATATAAAAGCACAAAAAAACCATTCCGGTTGTATTCATTCTACACACACAAACCTCAATATATTACTTGCAGAAAGGGATGCCATCCAGAGGCATTTTGAGAAGCTTGAGAAGTGGGCCCATAGGGACCTACTGAAGTTCAACAATGCAAAGTGCAAGGTCCTGCAACTCAGTCACGGCAATCCCCACTATCAGTACAGACTATGATAAATAGATTGAGAGCAGCCCTGAGGAGAGGGACCTGGGAGTACTGGTCGGTGAAAATTTGGACATGAGCCAACAACATACACTTGAAGTCCAGAAAGCCAACCAGATGCTGGACTGCATAGAAGGAAACATGGCCAGCAGGTGGCCAGCAGGTGGAGGGAAGTGATTCTGCCCTCTCTTCTTGTGATAACCCTCCTGGATTACTGTGTCCATCTCTGGGGTCCCCAGTACAGGAAAGATATGGACATGTTCAAGTAGATCCAAAGGAGGGCCATGAAAATAATCAGAGGGCTGGAATATGTCTCACATGAGGAAAGGTTGAGAGAGCTGGGCTTATTCAGCCTGCACAAGAGAAGACTGTGAAGACCTCACTGTAGCATTTCAATACTTAAAGGGGGCTTATAAGAAAGACAGAGAGAGATTTTTTACCAAGCCTGTAGCGACAGGTAGAATGTAAAAAATGTTCAGTTGTCTGGACAGTTCCTACAATGAGGATGGTGAGGCACTGGAACAGGTTGCTCAGAGAAGTTGTGGATGCCTTATCTTTGGAAGTGTTCAAGGTCAAATTGGACATGGCTTTGAGCATCTTGATATTGTGAAAAGTGTGCCATGGAAGGGGGGATGGAGTAGATGATCTCTACATGTCCCTTCTAACTCAAATGATTCTACAATTTGATGATTCTACATGGACATGAGAAGTTGTAGAAACTTAAGCCTCTCCTTGCAGCAACCTGACCTCAGAAAGCAGGCTGATGCTGCTTATTTGCTTTGGCTGGTGATTTGACTTAGGGATTTATCTTATGGAAATTTACTGTTAGTTAGAATGCCTTTATTTATTTATGGAAACATCTCTGTATAATGTACATAGTGATTTCTGTGAATAATAAATTCATATTTATTTGGCCAGATCTCATCAGAAAGATGTGGTGTAAACTTCAGAACTCTCAGAAATAGCAGTTTTCCTGTGCTGCTGTTTGAATCTGGAAAGGTTGTTTGGATTTGTCAGAACTCCAAAACATGCTTGATGTCATATGGGAGTACTAATATTAGACTTGGTCTCTTCAGTTACATATCTACTCTAGACTCTTTAACAAATATAATGAGAAAAAAGTAAGATCCGCTTATGAGTAATATTAGGATATGGCAACTTTCCTGCTCTTTAGATTAACCTTAGAAGCTACAGGGAACAAGATGAATGGAAAAATGACCTCTGTAGGATGTCACATGTAAATCTACAGTTGGAGAAATAAACAGTTCAGCACTTTTCTAATAGTTTTAGTGTTTGGAATAAACGTGGTCATTGCCGTAAGGTTCAGAAATTTGGGCTATTGGATAAATACTGAAAAAAAAAAAAGCAAGACCTGTCAAATTTAACATAATCACAAGCCCTGTTAGGTCCTGAGAAAGAAAGAAACACATCTCTCTCATGGGTCCATTTCAAGCTACAGCATGTTTTACTCTCATGGTATGCTGGCAAGCCCTTTTATTTTAACAATAAATACGTATTAACATACAGGACAAGCTTTCCAACCGAGAAGCGTGAATATATCAGAAAAGACAATCTGGAATGCTGAGCTTTTCTGTTTATCTTCAAAGGACAGATATAACCAAAAACTAAAGGGCCTTGTTTACCTATATAAAGTGCTGCGCATTGGAATCTCTACCATAAAGATTAAAACTCATTAGAAATACAGCTAGTGGCTAAAAGGAGAAAAAAGAAATAATCAAGACTGATAACATGATTTCTCTTGTTAGAGTGTTTCAGACTTTACTAACTGTGCAAGAGTTGCTATACTCATTTTGGGACTAGAAAAAATGCTTTGTATCTGCTATTCCATTATATTATATGTGGCATAATGCACACATCTGTAAAAGCACTGGCAAGAAAACATTTGTGAGGCAAGGTATATTAGTGTAGATATGGAGCTATTCTTATGCAACTGTACTCCTCTGGGGACCAAACAACTGCCTTTCATGCCAATTTGTTCTGCATCAAGTGGAAGTATCAACTCAGGTCAGCTCTTTGCCTGTGTTCTGTCACAGGGTCTAAACACGCCTCAAGTCACTACTGAACCTTTCAGGGTTTTTACCCAATGTAATCAAAAAACTTTCCTGTTAGCAATTTAAATAAATTGCTAGGATGGAAGGTATGCTTTGAAAACTTGTTGCATTAGTTCCAACTAGTCTTTAAAAATACTGAATTTTTGAATATATGCAAGTCCACACATAGTTCAGGATTATTCCTGCTATTTGTAACACCCAACAGAACATTATTGCACCTGAAGCCAAGAGGCTGACTACAGACATCATTTTGTTCTTAGCAAAAAAAATATCTGATTAAAAAGTAAAAAAGAGAAAAGGCTGAAAACACATATTCCCCTCTGTTGACCACTTATGGTCAGTGTTACAGTCATGCCTCGGCCAAAATCTTTGCTGGCTTCAGATCACAGGACTGAGCCCAATATAGGACTCAAATGGCAAAAGCCTTTACACAGTTCTGCAGCAGACCTCTTCTTTCTATTTTAAAGGTTAATCCATATCACAGCTGAAACTGAACGTTATATAGAGGGACTTCCATGGATTTGACTTAGATCCACTAAGGTACTGAGAGTAATAAGTGCCAGTACTTTGAATAGTCTTTCAGGAGATATGTGGAGTAGTGGTGTTGTGAGCTTATGAATATAAAAGCTGTCTGAACATAAATTCAAAGGACTTTAAGAAAAAGCAGTTTAATGATGGCACAGTATATAATATAATGATCCTCTAAGCTAGAGTATAATAAGATAAACTTTAATCGTAATCAGTTGTACTTGTGGGTGCATTTACAGGACATTTTTTTTCCACAGTATTATGCAAAGTTGTGAATTTATTTCTCTGTGTGCATGTCATTTGAATAAGGTAAGGAAAACAGTCCTATGTACTGAGCAAGACTGTCTTGTTCATGTAAGCTATGCTGTGCTAAAAGCTTTCTTAAGGCACCTTTGGTGTGATCTACATTAGTCCTCAAGTTATGCTCGTTCTTAGTTTTCACAACGCTGTAGTCAGGATCACAAAACAATGTATTTTCATTAGGCTTGCTGGAAATTGTTCAAGCAACAGAGTTACAAAACTAATTACTATATGAGATTTGTAATTTTGCTTGCCTTTCTTTGCATTTGTCTCTTTTTCACAGAAATGATTGTACTTAAACATGCAAACTTTAGATTATTGTAGTGGTTTTGAATGATGCCTGATAACTAAAGCTATTTTATTAATTACCTAAGTGCTTGTGCATCTGTCCAGCAGACTTGTGAAAAAGTTCATGTAGGCATGAACATTCTGTTTGATGTGATAGTTTCAAAGCTGTAGCCTCACCAGAATGGCACTATTTCTAGCAAGACAAAATAAACAGATGATATTAATAACTGGTAACTGAATACGTAAGATAGTTGAATATTTACAACTATTTGTGGTTAAAACTTGGTTTTAAGTATTTGCTTATCTTTCCTTTATTCAGGTTGCAGTACTGTAGTCAGTAGGCTTTTCATTGTTCTCATTGTCTCACTTGTATATTTTTTATGTAGCTGTTATACTAGCAGTAACTCTAACTAGATCAACAAAATCTTCCTTTATTACATTAAAAGGAGACATTCACAGAATCACAGAATTATTGAGGCTGGAAAAGACCTCCAAAATCATCAAGTCCAGCCTATGTCCCAACACCACCACATCAGCTAGACCATGGCACTAAGTGCCACATAAAGCCTTTCCTTAACACCTCCTGGGCAGTCCATTCCAATACCTGATCAACCTCTCTGTGAAAAAATGCTTCCTGATATCCAGCCTAAGCCTTGTCTTATGCAGTTTCAGGCCATGTCCTCTCATCCTGTCACTAGTTGCCTGGGAGAAGACCCCGACCCCCACCCGACTACAACTCCTTTTCAGGTAGTTGTAGAGAGTGATAAGGTTCCTCTGAGTCTCCTCTTCTTCAAGCCTTGTCTGGACCCACTCCAGCACCTCAATATTCTACTTGAAGTGAGTGGCCCAGAACTGCACACAGTACTCGAGGTAAGGTCTCACCAGTGCCGAGTACAGGGGGAGAATTACATCCCTGCTTCTGCTGGCCACACTATTCCTGATACAAGCCAGGATGCCATTGGCCTTCTGGGCCACCTAAGCACACTGCTGTCTCATGTTCAACTGGTCAACCAGTACTCCCAGGGCCCTTTGTGCCAGGCCACTCTCCAGCCACTCTTCCCCCAGTCTGTAGCACTGCAGGGGGTTACTGTGGCCAAAGTGTAGGACCCTGCACTTGGTCTCATTGAACTTCATATCGCTGGCGTCAGCCAATAAGCCCAGACTGTCCATATACCTCTGCAGTATCTTCCTACCCTCTGGCAGATCAACACTTCACCCCAACTTGTTATCATCTGTGAATTTACTGAGGGTAGACTCAATCCCCTCATCCAGGGGATGTTGAACAGGACTGGGCCTGATACTGATCCCTGGGGGACATCACTTGTCACCAGACACGAAGTGGATGCAGCACCATTCACCACCACTCTCTGTGCCCAGTCATCCAGCTAGTTTTTAACCCAGCAAAGGGTGCACCTGTCCAAGTCATGAGCTGCCAGCTTTTCCAGAAGGATGCTGTGGGACACTGTGTCAAATGCTTTCATAAAATTGAGGTAGACCACATCAACAGCCTTCCCCTTGTCTGCCAGATGGGTCACTCAGTCATAGAAGGAGATGAGATTGGTCAGGCAGGACCTTCCTTTCCTAAACCCATGTTGGCTGGGCCTGATCCCCTGGTTGTCTTCTACATGCTACTTGATGGCACTCAGGATGATCTGCTCCATAACCTTGCCAGGCACCAACGTCAGGCTGACATGCCTATCGATCCCCAAATACTCTTTCCAGCCCTTCTTATGGATGGGGATCACATTGGCCAACCTCCAGTTATCTGTGATCTTCCCAGTTAGCCAGGATGGGTGATAAATGATAGAGAGTGGCTTAGCCAGTTCTTGTGCCAGCTCCCTCAGCACCCTAGGATGAATCTGCCTACTACAATTACCCTCCTTTTCTTCTTAACTGAAGAAGTTCTAAAGTGCAAGGGTGAGAGATAAGCCTTGTGTGACTCACTGGGTGGATCTTCATCTCTACTTGCCTGGTCCTCAAGTCCCAAAGAGCCATACTTATTATGCAAGGGAAACTGGGAATATGAGGGAGGGGGGTGGGAGGCTTTTCATTTGCCTCTCCATTTCCCCTTGTCCCTTAGGTCCCCTCCTTTTGCCTGGTGACAGGAAGGGAGGGGATCCTCCACTTCTTGTTGAGCCTCTTTCTGCTGTCTTTTGTCTCACAGTGTTACTCCACCAATGTATTTCACTTTCACATTCCCTGATGCTTCTGAACCTCTCTACCTCCTCCCTCAGTTCAACCACCTGCATGAGTAGGTCGTTTATTTGATTACGTGTCACATGGGCGGTGTCCGAGTTCTGGTTCCCCAGTTCAAGTGCCAGGCTCAGGCATCCGCCGCAGCTGGAGACCTGCACAGCCGTGCATTTGCACGGGAGCTCGGTC
>JANIJG010012253.1:51969-65542 GCA_024611175.1 Megaceryle torquata
GAAGGAAGGAAGGAAGGAAGGAAGGAAGGAAGGAAGGAAGGAAGGAAGGAAGGAAGGAAGGAAGGAAGGAAGGAATACTCTTTTAATCATTAAGATAATAGTGGGGAAAAAAAATTATCCGATTTAGGATAAGACACAGTAAGTTAACAGGCAGGCAATTTCTCATTCAAAATATAGAAAAAAATCCACAAATCTAAGAAGATGTGGAAAAAGAAACAATATGGTTAACTGAAAAATTAAATAGTAATAATCCCAAAGTATCTATAGTTATAGAACAACAGCTCATGCTAAACAGAGAAGAATGATTGTTGTTAAGGGAACATTTTGGCAAATATATGTGTACAACCATTTTCTTTCTTTTGCTTTAGGGATGTTGTCTTATAAAACCCATAAACAAATAAGGAAAAAAAATTGCTTTTTAAGCTATATAAAAAGGTGTCTAGAGCTCAAGGGTAGAACACTTCCCTTTGTGGTTATCAATATAAACAAAACAATGTAACAAAATTTTTATAGCACTACTCAGCTGAGTTTCTGGGTGGTTTTTTTTTTTTTTCCTTTAATATGGGAAAGGTTTTTGTAAAAACTGCAATTCCCTTTGGTAGCCTAAAATTTGGTAAAATATATAGAGTTGGGTTTTGGTTTGGTTTGGTTTTTTTCCTTTTCTGAAAACACACGTGCAGAAATATATTTCATGTGGGTGTATGAAGATTTACAAAAAGTGCTCTTATTAACACTAATGGAAAAAAATAGCTGTGTGCCAACTCTCTCAACATTTCAAACAAGTGCAGAATAAACATCCTTGTCAAACACCAAGGGAGATGCATCTAGATTCAATAAAGAGGGAAGTAAATGTTTTCTACTGCCACAGTTTGATTTAGATTAAAGTGAAAAGTGGGGTTAAACCATGCTGTGTAAGTTTGAGCTCAGCTTGCCGTTTCAAAGGTAAAATACCCTGAATGTAAGCAAAGCTTGTCATTCCAACTCAGAGCTACAGCAGTTCTTATATAATGTGATTTACAAAGGTTTGTTGGTAGTGGCTTTTTGATTGCTTGCTTGTTTGTCTGCTCGGTCAGACGGACCTTTATATACATGTGTACATACACACATATGCACACTTTTTACTTAAAATGATGTTTGGCCTCTATGTTCACATAGACAGATTCACTTAGTGAAGACTCAATTAAAAGAATGACAAATTGTAAGGGTAGATCTGATTTTAGAAGGCAGAAAGTTAAAACTTCTAGTGTCTGGGAAACAGTGTCACCTCCAATAAGACAAAATGATTGATGCTGCACAAAGGGGGAACAGGGATTGCAAGAATTTGCAAAGCCAGCTTTGCAGTTCTCAGAAAATGAGAGCTCTACCCTTCCACTTGACACTTCCCATCCTGTAAGTATTGTTTCACTAAAGGAGAAACAGATTAAATTCCAGCTGCTGTCAGTTCTTAGCAAGGTCTGTTGAAGAATGTGGCTTTTGAAAAGTTGTATCAATACTGGCCTTTCATTATTACCAAAGCAGGCTTAACTGTCTTTGATGTCTCCTTACCAGCATCATTACAGTTTTCTACAACCAGTGAATAGTGGGCTTTATTTAAGGTCATGTTGAAATTCTGAGTTGGAATTGCAATGCATTGGGGGACTGGATTGTTCATTGTTTATAATACCTTCCTTTTTTGCAGTTTGTATCGAAACCAAGTGAAAGAATGGCTTCAATTTTCTTTCACAAACATAGACCAAGTTATTAACCTGGACCATTAGATTTCATAGGGTGAAAGTCAGAAGAAACATCTGTCTTTTGCTTGTGTGCAGTCTTAGCTTTCCTTGGGGGGAAAAAAAAAAAAAGAAAAATCCTGATGAATCAGTTACACACATGATGCTTTGGCGACAGCATACTGCATCTACAAGATTTTGTATGTGAACTTTTGCTCTACCCTATTTATCAACATATTACATGTTTTGTGTGTTCAATATCTAATGATAACATGGTAGCATAGAAAATTTCTCTCTAAACACTGTATACACATGGACACTGGACATTGCACTGAAGTTTGTGCACACTCTTGGAAAATAAATGTAGCAAAGGGAATATATTTAATCATCCACCCTTGTGGTACTTGTACAGTATTGGTGCTCAGTTAAAAATTAAGTTTATCACTTCTGCTATTCAACCAATGTTAACAAACCAGCAGATAAAAAACCACAGCAAAGCCCACAGAGTAGTAACAATATAACTGTTGGTATAAGTTGCTTTCTATATATATTCCTGGTTATTTGGCTGGAATTATTTGGAAAAATTCTACACACAGCACGTGAAATTGTGCTTTTTATAAACTCTTTGTGCAATTCTAACCCATGTTGTGAATTCAAGCAGACATTTACAGATTAGTACATGTCATATGTCATATGTCATATCCTATGTCAAAGTACAGCTATAAGACAGTCCAAAAATATTGAAAAATTAATTCAGCCTTAAACACTGCATATGTTGAAAATATCTGTAAGAAGACCAATTAAATTGTTTGCTTATAAGGTGACAACACATATTTCTCAGCAGAAAGGACCAAGTAGAAATTATGTTTTAAAAAGATACACAATCTCATTGTTTTGTATAACATTTTAACACCAGAGTTGAACTCTCAAAAAGGTTCCTTTGTGAGGAAGGAAGATAATTTCTCTTCAAGGGAATCCTAAGACTCCAGAAACAATGGCAAAAATGAAAAAATCCTGAGGATATGCAGGCAGAAAAATGAAAGGGAGGTAGTATTTGTATAAGTGGATCATCTTGTTAGCATGGTAATTTCCACATCTTCAAAACTCCCTGGGAAAACAAAGCAAGATATTGTCTAGATCATTTACATTGTACCTAAACTGGAAAGAAGCACCAAAGCCCAGGTAATGAAATGGTTTCTTATTTCTCAACACTAATATTTATGTAGGGAGAAACTTAGTGGATGACATCTTGGTTTCAAATTTTTCATACTACTTACAATAGCTACTCATCAGAGTTAAGCACATCACAGATTGCAATGTGGAGATAGGGGTCTGTCTCTGTCAGTATGACTGGGACCTTGATATATGGATTCAGCACTAGACTGGACATCTGTAGGCCATGGATTGTGAATTACAACTGTATGTTTTTAGTTACCTAAAAAGACAGAGATAAGTGTTTACCTGCTAATAAACTTCTCTGGATTAGTATCATGTAAAACTCAAGAGTCAGAACCAAAGTATAAAACTACTGGGAAACTTTCAGTAGTTTCTGTGACATTTATGAATAGGTCATAAGCATTCTAAAGTACCTTGCTGAATTTCAGCCTTATGCAGTTTCATTTTTTAAGAATTATGAACTTGATTTCCTTTAAGTTATTAATTAAAACAGCTTCTTATTTCTTATACAAAGTTTTGAATGAACAGGACTTCATACAAAAAAATCACTTAGAAAAAGGCATACAAATATCAAAGCTAAAGGACAACAAAAGTGAATGCACAAATGACTGACTATTCTAATGCATGCTGAACAATATTATCCACATACTGGAAGTTAAAAATCCCCCCAGTACTTTAATGGCCTAAAGAAATCTGTACTTACGTACACTGTCATTGGCTAAAAATCTGCTGCTTTGGAAATTTACTTAATACAGTTTATTACATACCTGGATGTGGAACACCACCTCTACTTTCAGTATGGCTAACAACTGCCTCATCATTGTTGGCAAAACAACAAAAAGACCCTAAATAAAGAGAATAGAGGAAGAATAGCCTTCTGCACTTGTCCTGGTTTGAGTGAGAACAGAACTAATTCTGTTCGGTGATATTACTTTTCTGCTCAGTTCTTCTAACTAACTGCACTGTCTGAAGTTAGCAGCCTGTTTTCACAGACAGTGTCTGCTGCTGGCAGTGATAACACCCCATGATTAGAGTCACTACCAAGGATTGGTGTGCAGACCAAGGCCACTGCTGAAACTTGTGTACCTCGTTGGGATTGCAGAATGTAAAAAGCCACACCTGCAGGGAGAAGCGGACAGGGCAGGTGACCCCAAACTGACCAATGAGGTATTCCAGCCCATATATCATATTCAATATAAAGCTGAAGGATCATAAGGATGTTGCCCCTCTCTTTGCCCTCTTGGCCACCTTTGCTGTCTTTGCTCAGCTTGGCTTGGGTCTTCTTACAGTTTCTTTCTCAGAGAATCCCAGGAGGACTCTGCCTGTTCTGCCTTCAATCCCAGTCTATGTGTTCCTGAATCCGGTACCAGAATCCAGCTCCTGAACACAGTTCCCGTCTGCCATAGTGCCCAGTTTGGGGCTTTCCCAGTGTCTGCTCCATATCATCAGTGCTGACAGTGATGTAGTTACCATCAGGGAGGTTGGGTTTGATACTGGTTTTGTATATATTCCATTTTTATTATTATTATTTTCATTCAAGCTGTTCTACTTTCCTTTTCTAATCACTAAGTCTCTCTCCCTTATTCCCTTTCTCTTTCCCTTTGGGGAGGGAGGTGGATTAACAGAGAGCATCTGTTATAGGTCTAAGGGGCCATCCTGACCCTAAACTGTGACAGCACTGAAGAGATATTTACTATGTTCATTATGGGAAGCTTATGCAAGTGAATTATAAAGCTTGTGTTAATGAATCTATAGTAATTTACTGTATATCTATCCAAATTATTTAAGTAATTTTAGAAACTACATAAAATTGCTGCTGATTTTATTTTCTTCCTATTGTCAGTTAAATTATTCACCACCATGGCCTTGCATCTTTAGACTTGGTCTAAATAAAGATACTATCATAAGCAAGGTTAAAAGTAATTTCATTGACAAGAGAAGGTGAATATAAGATCTTTAACACACTGCTCTTGTATATATTAATTCAATTAAGTAATTTATGCAGTTCTATGAAATGTGAAATCTAAAAGTCACTCAAGATTTTTGCCTTTACTGTCTGACTAATGTTACAAATAACTGCACAAAAAATTTAGAAGCCCCAAATGACCCTATTTAAATCAACTTTTTTTTTTTTAATTTAATTTAATTTTATTATAAGGATGAAAAAAAAAGGTGTTTGAAAGTGTTTTCTGCATTTTGTTTTCCTGGCAGTTTTTCTTGTGTGTTTTGTTGTTGGTGGTGGTTTTTTGTTGGTTTGTTTTGTTTTGTTTTTGAATATATTAAAGAAATATCTCACATATATTTTGAGCAGAATAGAAGATTACAAACATTTCATAAAGACAGAGGTCATTTTATAGTGAAGGAAAGGTTAACTTTTACATTAAAACTATTCCTCCAGGATTTTTCCATTATTAAGTTTCAAAAGACAATATAAATTATGCACTAGGATACAGGAATCACAATTATGCAATGCCACCCATTTACAACATTAATGTCTCAATAACATTGTTACATAGTTCAGTCTAAGCAGGGGAAAACAGAATTCTTTTATCACCTTTGGAAAAAAGACAATTTTAGGAACTTTAGTGTAGATAATATAACTAGGTAATATTTCTCATGTACTTGATAGTTTTTATATTAGACTAATCAGAAAATATTACAGTAACTTTTGCTTTGTGATAATATTTGTACTTGGAGTTAGATACATGTTTGTTTATTTTAAAACAGGTAAGAGATGGCACTAATTAATAAAGGTTCTTAGAATCACAGAATGGTTTGCATTGAAAGGGAACTTAAAGATCATTTAGTTCCATCCTCGCTGCCATGCATGGGCAGGGACATCTCCCACTAGATCAGGTTGCTCAAAGCCTCATCCAATCAGGCCTTGAATAGTTCTAGGAATGGGGCTTCCACAAGTTCTTTGAGCAACTTGTTCCAGTTATATCTCACAACCCTGACACTGAAGATCTGATCTAAGTCTACCCTCTTTCAGTTTAACCACATTACGCCTTACCCTTTCACTAAATGCCCTTGTAAAATGTCCCTCTCCATATTTCTTGTAATACTTTAAATACTGGAAGGTTGTTATAAGATCTTCCCAGAGCCTTCTCTTCTCTAGGCTAAACAACCGCAACTCTCTCAGTCTGTCTTCATAGGCAAGGTGCTCCAGCCCTCTCCTCCTTTTAAAAGGCACATTTGATTACTGATGTAATACCTGACTTGGACTACAAATAAAAAAATAAAAAAATAAAATTCTTTGTTTCTTATAAAATACTGCTAATTATTACTAAGACTATAGACAATGACATTTTTTGATCTTTGACTGGTTTTTGTTCATTTATTTGGGGGTTTTCTAATGCTGTACATTTTCAAAAGTAAGTACAGACATTAATTAACTAATCAATTTCACTGGTGTTCTTTGCTGTGGTTCTTTGGTGTTCCTTGCTCGTACATATAGAAAAATATCTTCCCAGGAAATGGTACCATCTACGTTAAAGAATCAAATAATGAAAAATAAAGTCTAAGTTGTGAAGATTAATCAAATTATTTCCAGCATCATAAAGTACAGTCTGACTGCAGGATTTAAATTTAAGCTTACCACAAGACTGCAGTTGTAAAGAGAAAGTGCTGTAGCAAATTTACATTAGTGTTCCTGGAAATAGGGATTTTAAATTATTGCCATCTCACCAATGTAATTCTTTGCAAATTGCCAATTACAAACTAGCTGTATCCTACTCTATGGCACAAGATTACCCTTAGCACACAGTATTTTTAAAGCCACATGAAATCCTAGTTCAAAAATGTTTACTGTACTTTCATTCTTATTTTAGCCATTGAAGGTCAGACAGTGAGAGCACCCGTTTATGGTGACTTTATGAAGGTGAAAAAGATGCAGCCCCAGACAACGTGAATGAGCTCCACATTTCTTTATTTAATCTTGGTGTAGAAATCATTCATCTCTTTTCTCCAGGCAGTCTTGGTTCAATACTGCAGAGTAAAGGCATTATGTTTCACAACCTGTAGCTGGTTTCTCATTGATCAGTGGCATTAATATATCTGTGTATGACAAACAGAGCAAATTAATACAAATCTGAACTGAAATTTGTCAAATGTGGTGAACTATAAAACAATGAATATCTATGCTGTAAAGCTGATTGAGATTTCTGCAAATCATTTTTGTCAAAATCTATTTTTATCTTCCCCATCCCCCTTTTTTTCTGTGATGTAAAGTGTTTTTAAGTACCATAGAGTATTTACAATATGATGTGCCTTGGGAAAGAAGTTCACAAATTAACACAAAATTATGAAATTATTATAGGAAATTATGGACAATTAGTTTTGTTACTTTAATTATTATCGAAGAGAGAAAAAACAGTAGCAAAAATAGACAGAAGCTGAAACAACTAAGATATATTGTTATCCGATTCTCTTTGGGAGTGGGCACACTTCCTACTACTTTATCACTGATGTATAACAATCTTTAATGTATATTCCTTTGAATTTTTGTTGTTGTTGGAAAGTAGGGTTTTTTTCCCATTTTTTCCTAATTTTCAACTGAGGTAACTCTCCCAAGCTTCACAAAGTCTTTCAGGCTAAGTACAGGAATCAAGGTGTCAGAAACAAGGGTTTTAAATTTCCCAGAGCTCAAAAATCCCCAATTTATTTGACTTTACTGCATCATGTTTTTTCAGAATATGCCTATTAAATGATTTGAAGATACTGGACTCAGTCCTTTTAAAGAACTGGGACCTTTGTTAGCAAAGTTTCAGAAGAGTGAAGTTAGCTCAAAACTTTTATAAACCTTAATGCAAGGAATGACTTCGGTTAGACAGCATGGCTTTGGACAGTCTCAAGAATCATATTCTTAAATTATGTAGACTGGTATTGAAGGCAAAGGGAAAAACTGTGGCTCAACAGGACAACCAGAAATATGATGAAAAAACACATAGATCAGGGTTAGGTGAAATAACATAGATCAGTAGTTAATAAGAAAACCAAATTTTGCTGAAAGTAAAAGTGAAAGCTAACCATCAGGCAGATATAACATCTCAATGTCAATACGCTGTAATGCAGCAAAAGAGTTAAAAGAACTGTGAAGACTGGAAGACAGTGTACACTGACAGGCATTTGTTCAAACATGGCACAAGAGACAGGAGAAATTCAAGCCATTAAAGTGTGCCAATTCCAGCTATGACCAGAAAGTACAGGAAGCAATGAATGCACACCACTCAAACATCATCTTTTGGAGAGCTGGAAACAGCTTTTGCACTGTTCTTCAGATGGTTTGCTTTCTTTTATGATGTACTCAGGAGGCAGTTGGGACATAAGAGCTAGAAATTGTGACACAGAGCAATCTAATTTCCCTGTGGGACAGAGCAGGAAAGCAACAGGCCTAAGGCATCCTCTTGGAACTTGATCTACAAAGTTTACAGGAAAAGAATAGTTGTAATAACATTTGCATGTTTGCAGTGTTTGTTTTGCCTTATGTATTTTACAGCCAACCATCCTGAAACCAGCTTTTATTAATCTTTAAGACATTCTTTTTTTTTTCTTTTTTTTTTTTTTAATTAATAATCCAAAGGACAGAAGGAAACACCTGAAATATCTTAGCTTCTAAGGGTTTGGGCATTTGTAACACATTCCAGCATTTTCAAAATGCAAAGTTAAAAAGGACACATTAAGCTATATATGATAGAAGGTTGATCACTAAGAGGTTCTAAAAGGAATCTTGTGAGATTTGCCCCGGAGTTGCATTAATCAGACACTAAAAAAAACCAAACAACCAAATAAACCAAACTACAAGTTGAAAGGAATACAGGGAATACAAAGGAGAAGACACATAAATTGGAAGTGACTGATAATGACTGATTTTCTCTATCAAGAGTCCATCATGATTAGGAGTTTCTACCAAATTTCACCCTCAAAACAATTGCACTCCCTTCTTCAATTTGATAAGGCTGATGGCATTTTTTCCTGTTTTTTACTTAACATCTCACCTCTTACTCTACTGATAATGTGCTGTGCAAGAGATCTGCTTGATGAGTGCCTGCGGCAACGTGTTCTGCAGCTAAATTGCTTTCGTAAATCTTTTTACTAAAATAAAATGAGCAGCAGGATGTTTGTCATTTCAGCTGTAACAGAATAAATATTTTATCATCTCTTCTTGAGAATCTCATCTGTAACTCAATGGGTTTACAGAACAATTTCAAGTATAAAAGCATTTAATTCACTTTAACTTTGATTACATTACATGGCCTACTGTATTGAATTTTTGAAGTATTTTGTGACTGGAGTTTACTTAAAATACTGTATGGTTTCAGGGTGATTTGTATTTACTTTTCTCAGATAAATTGCCACACTTTTCAAATGGGTGCACAAAGTGTACATAAGTAAAATAACACCATCTTTGAAAGAATTTCCATCAAAAGATTTACACTTCTGTAAGGAAGGCGTTTTTCTTTTCCCTTTTCCTTAGAACATCTTGAAAGCATCAGAATTCAGTAGGCAAGTGATAAAACATTAATGAAAAGACATGCTGAAGCATTTGAAGTGGGGAAAACAATCACTTCACTTCTCATCAAACATGCAGAGAGTTTAATCTGGTGCCCTTTAATAAAGATAGACAAGAATTTTATCTAATTATGATATCCCTCCCAAGTTGTTAGAGAATCACTCAGTAAAGGTCAAGATTCAAGGAGCAGAGCTTCTGGACACAGCTCTTACTGACCTTGAATGCTGCAGGGAATCAACTACTGCTTACAGGACTTTAATTTGCAACATCATATTCCAGTAATACCAGTTTGTGCCAAGCAAAAACATGTGACCTCCTGAAGATCAGCTTAGAAATAATAACCAAAATGAAATATATATAAGTATAATGAGGAAAAATGGGAAAATAAAAAGGACTAATACGGCTTGGTTCATCCTGTATCTAATGGTGACATTTATTAGAGAGAGAGAACAGAAATGGCAGAATGAAATGAAGAGGGGTTTCATGGTAATGACTTTTCACAGGAAAATAAATAAATAAATAAATAAATAAAAGTTTAAAGGCAAGAAGAACTGATTTCCTGACTGAACAAAGTCTGGGTTGTTGTACAAGCCTGCACCTAGAATTTGCTTAAATAACTCTCATGGTTGACAGTGTCTTGTGAAAAAATCAAGTTTTAAAAAACTACAAAAGAGAGAATTTGAAATAAGAACCCTACATATAAAGGTAAGATGTCCCCAACTCACAGCCTCATAAGATATTGACACCGTGAAATATTTTATATCTTGGTACTCAAGTCTGTTAAAGTTATTTTAAGATTGTCTCTTCCTCGTGTTTTGTTTTTGTTTTGGTTTTTTTTTCTTTGTCTCTCCTTGCCTCACCTTGTTTTACTTTGCCTCACCTTGCTTTTTTCTGTCTTGCTGGTGTTTAATAGTACTGACATTTGTTGTCTCTAAAACTGCATCTGTTCAAGTGACTGTTGTTCATCCTTGTAATCATGAGATTTCTCTGTTCTTTGTAGAGATCCTTCTTTGCTGCTTACTTTAAATCTCTGGCTGTAGGAAAGTTCTCTCCAGGTCTGCTTGGCAAAAAGTACTACTATTTAAATGTCAGGATGACAGATGAGGTGGGAGGCCAAATGCTATCCTCGTTTATGATTGTGAGAACGGAATCAATCTCTTTAATTCCAATGTGGGGGACACAAAATCCCTACAAATAATCTTAACTTTGAATGCAGTAACAAAATCTGTAAGATGATATATTAGTTTCTTCTTTATTATATTTTAAGTTCACAAGGGAAAAGGCTCATATCTGAAAGGAAAAGAATAATATATAAATCCTATTCATATTTTAATAGTAGCTTTGGGGTTTTTTCATACAGTTTGAAAGATAAAAAAAACCTCTGTTTCTTGTTTTGCATCATGTAACATGTATGTTTATGTTTTGCAATATGTATATAGTTTATATAGTTTATACAGTTTAATTTCTTTGGCTCCTGAAGTAATCACATCTGTGTTGTATTGTCATTTACCCCTTTTTCCCTTTCCCTTTCCTTTCTCATTCTTCCCAGGAACTTGGGGTTTCCCTCAAGTGCAAAAGAAGACTGGTTCTCTATGCTCCCTTTCATGATTATATAATGATCCCACAGGTTCCATCTGGGGTGAACCATCTCAGCTAGAGACAATCCATTATAAACATTTAATAACTGCCTTTTAAGCTTTCAAGAGTCCATCTTAAATTGCTCAGTCCCAAAAGGGAAGGCCAGAAGTTCATAAAATCTTACAAACTCTGCCAAATTCTGCCATGCTTTATACCCACAGCAAATCTGGGAAGATGACATTTTTTTATTTGTCATTTGCAATATGGAAGGAAAATTTCACAGCTCTTTTGGCAATTTCACTACATTAAAACTATATTTTTTTCCCAAAACTGTTACGTCTGAATCACATAATGGTGATGAAAACTGCAAGACAGAGTTGAAAGCTACTGTACCTTTTGGTCTGGAAGTGATCTAAATAATACCCATGTGATTGCTTGCACTCAAATACAACAGTTTCTCTTCATGGAGGATTAAGGTCAAGTACAGATAAAGAAAAAATAGTTAATGTAATAACTGAGTGCAGCAATGCTGAAAACACATATTTCTGGTATTTAAGTTCTTCAACTTCTTAAAGCTACAAAGTCTTCAAATGAAAGACAGAGTACTGGTAAGAGGAGAAAAATATACATAAAAATTAAAGAAAGGATTGGTCAGTTAAAACCCCTGTGTAAATATATAGCATGTATTTTCATTCTAAAATGAGCTAAATGAACCCATAATACCATTCTCACTTGTAGACAGGGAAATGAGGGAAAAAGAGATTTTAGCTTGAGTTGGAAAAATATTTGAAAATTTTCAAAACTTGAAGCATACTATGTAAACATGGAAGAATAAATTAGATTAAATATGACAGAGATTGGGAATGTGCCTTGAGCACAGGACATGCTTGAAGGCTCTTGAAAGGGGGTTACTTATTTAGCTCTTGTTCTTGGCACCTACCTCCAGCTTGTAGTCACTCAAAACTATTTCTTGTGCTGCAGCATAATAATAAGGAAGGGGTTAACAAAAGAGGTCCTTCATTTGTAGTCTCTAAATTGCTATAGATATTTAGGAGTTCTTCTCAGAAGATGTTAAAATGTATTTCAAATGCTTCACCTTCTCATCATCTCATGTCCACCATCTTTCCATAAAACAAACAATGCCCTAATTTTCTATACACCATTTGCTATACAAAATAAAATTTAGCATAACTTAGCATAGTCAAGGTCCAAGAGAATCTTTCATTTCTTTATGTGTAGGTTAACATACGTAGTTCTACATCCATCATCAAAGCTGATTATTCATCTTCAAGAAGTATTACTGTTTGATATGTTTCTTCTATGTATTTTTATTCATTTACTGTCAGCCTTTTTTGAGTAATGGCTTTTATGGAGGTTAGCCCAGAGTTAAAGAATCACATTCTGATGAGAATGCTGGTATGTCTCTGTGATTTAGCTAAAAGATATATTTTCCATATTTTTGCAAACAGTTGAAATTGTCTTGTCAAGTGCTATTTTTATATATAAATATATATTTATATTAATAACGATCTTTCCAAGTTACAAAGCCAAACCCTATAAAGAGTGGTACAATTGTTGATTCTGTGTTTTCATACCAAAAAAAAAAAAAAAAAGGTCTGCTTTTTTAGAGTGTTGATAAATCAGAGTTTTTTTTCTATCTCAGTGAATTGTTTGGCATATACAATAGGCAGAATAGAATGAGTTAAATATATAATGTTTTTATTTGCTTGGCATTGTTGTTTACAGAACATTTATAACAAGCTCTTTGGGACTCCTTGTAATAGTGGGGAAACAATTTGTTTTGAAAATTAATTTGTTGAATAGAAAATGTTTCCAGTTTGCTTTCCAAGCTATAATGACATGACTGGATTCAGAAGTGCCCTTGAAAATCTGCAATGTAGAATGGTATACACACAACACATTTATTCTATACAGTGCCAAGGAAGCTACTAATTCTATACAGTGCCAAGGAAGCTACTAACAACAAATAAATAGATGCTGTTCTGCTTAATTTAAAAACTGGTACTGATTTTTATTTCATTTACTCATTTTATTTCACCTATTTCCCTGCCACTGTCACCACAGAATTTCATCACCTGTTAGGTTTTTGACAAAATGAATATAACTGCCTGTTTAAGCTAATGATACTCAGTATCTCAGTGTTATGTTTTGCATTGCCTATGTAGCCATTGAATCTTCCTGATTCTTTAAATCAGCCTATTAATTCTGATTTCTGAGTACTCAGGTCCTATCTCATGGACAATTAGTGATAAAGAAAACCCAGCCATTCCCCTTTAATTCTCTCACCCACTGCAATAATAAGCCAAATTAATAGCTTGAAGAAAATCAAATATCACTTTCTATTTTTATAGAGGGTTAGTGTGCTTTAGCTTCCTGAACATATAATGTACATAGTCTTTATTAAGTAATAAGTATCAATGCTGAGTCAATGAATGAAATAATTGCAAGTCCCTAAATACATGATCAACATTAATGATCTGCTTATATTTTTAAGGAGTAGACATTTTCAACTTCGTGAATCTTTGAATTATTAATAAAAAAAAAACCAAACATGGATTCTTTAGGAAAAGAAAAAAAG
>JANIJG010012253.1:65642-101222 GCA_024611175.1 Megaceryle torquata
AGAGGAACCTAATGAGGTTCAACAAGAATAAGTGCAGAGTCCTGCACTTGGGAAGGAGTAATGAAATGCACCAATACAGGTTAGGAGGAGATCTGCTAAAGAGCAGCTCCATGGAGAAGGACCTTGGTGTCCTGGTGGACAACGAGTTCTCCATGGGACAGCAATGTGCCAAGAAAGCCAATGGAGTCCTAGGGTGCATTAAGAAGAGTGTGTCCAGCAGATTGAGGGAGGTCTTCCTCCCCCTCTGCTCTGCTCTAGTGAGACCTCACCTGGAGTACTGCATTCAGTTCTGGGCTCCCCAGTTCAAGAAGGGCAGAGATCTTCTTGAGAGAGTCCAACAGAGGTCTACGAGGATGATTAAGGGACTGGAGCACCTGCCTTATGAGAGGAATGGTTGAGAGATTTCTGGTCAGTGAACTGGTCTGGAAGTGGGAGAAATAAGGTAATGGTGCTGATCTTGGACTGAACATTTGTGGTGCAAATGTTTTAGTTATAGATTTCTCATGGAAGTAGTGGCAAACATGTCTGTCATAGTTATGATAAGGTTAGAAAAAATGAAAACATGCTTACTTCCACCCAAGAATAATCTGCCCTCAAGACAGAACTACAGACTCTGAATCTCAAAGGAAATTAAAACCATAATTTCCCCCATTTTGGTGCTCTGAACTATGGAGTGGTTTTAATGTTTTGAATTGTTTAGATTAGGGAAGTTCCCTGATAACAATGATGGTTGACTGAACTACCCTTTAAGGTCTCCATGAACTGGTCTCCACAGGCTGCCAAGCAGTGATTAAATTTCAGAACTGGATAAAGTGATTCTTGCATCAAAATTTGTGATGTGCTCTGAGTTTTTTCTGAAGAAAAGGTAGTGCCTTTAAAGTCTAAAACTATCTCAGTTCTCTATCACTAAGAATGTGATTAATACTGCTAGAGTTATAATTGTTGCCAAAATAACTTTCTTAAGCTGAATTACCACCAATTTTGCATGACTGGCATTCATGGAGTGAAAAAACCTCTAAAACAAACAAGCCTTCAAACTCTTCCTTGAGGATGGTTAAATCAGTAAGGTAAGTGAAGAAGAAAGATAATGGTGAGGGATTTTTTTTTGTCACACAGATAATAGATGGTGGTTTGTATTGTTTTTAAGCATATCTGTAGGTATGCTTTTATTAGTTCTGGGAGACAGATGTTGAGTTTATTGGGAAGTGTCAGTTTTTAATTAACTTTTAATGTTGTGTACACACTAATTTTTTACATAGGCTTTGCTACTTTAGTGCACAGAAAACTGAATGCTAATAAATTTTGTGATTATTTGTCTTATATGTTAATTTGTGAAACTAAATTAGCCTATTCCTGATTTATTGGTTACTTTAGCAAAACCAGAAACCTCTCTGTTTTGTGTTCATTTGAGGAAATCTCAATCAACATTAGAATACATTTCTATGGTAAAAAAGAGAAAACCTTTTACGAAATCTGTGTATCAAAAATATAAAATTTTTTTTTTACTCCAAAGAAGATGCTTTATCAAATCCACATTTTTTTCCTGTAGTATGCTCCTTCTTTTTGACTTGCTAGGACAGATCTTTCCACAAAAAACAAGAAGCGAGTTAATATTAAAGGTAGAACTGAAATCATCAAAAAATTTTAAATGTAAAACGAGCATGTCAAACCACCTCAAAAATACATAGAAATATTTCCAGCATAGAAATTAAATATTCTGTCCTTAAGAAGTGGTTTTCAAACAGTCATCCATACTTTGTGCTGGTTTCACCCATGTATAGAACACCAGTTAAAATAAATGAAGGACATCCTGATGTATAATTGTGAAGCAATAGAATCATAGAATTATTAGGGTTGGAAAGGACCTCTAGGATCATCAAGTCCAACCTTCATCCTAACATCTATCTAGCCATTAGACCATAGCCTCAAGTGCTATGTCTACTCACTTTTTAAACACCTCCAGGGATGATGACTCCACTACCTCCCTGGGCAGTCTGTTCCAGTGCCTAACCACTCTCTCAGAGAAGAATTTCTTCCTAATATCTAATCTAAACCTAAATAAGGTCTCGTCTCAGTCTCCTCTTCTCTAAACAACCCCAGTTCCCTCAGCCTCTCCTCATAAGGCATGCTTTCCAGAGCCCTCATCCGCTCCAGCACCTCAATGTCATTCTTGTACGATGGTGTCCAAAACTGTACTCAAGGTGTGGTCTCACAAGTGGCGACTACAGGGGCACGATCACCTCCCTACTCCTGCTGGTCACACCATTTCTGATACAGGCCAGGATGCCGTTGGCCTTCTTGGCCACCTGGGCACACTGCTGGCTCATGTTCAGCTGGCTGTCCACCAGCACTCCCATGTCCCTTTCCTCCAGGCAGCTTTCCAGCCACTTCTCCCCAAGCCTGTAGCATTGCCTGGGGTCGTTGTGACTGAAGTGCATGACCCAGCACTTGGACTTGTGAAACCTCATCCCACTGACCTCAGCCCATCGCTCCAGCCTGTCCAAATCCCTCTGCAGAGCCTTCCTACCCTTGAGCAGATCAACATTCCCACTTAATTTCATGTCATCTGCAAATTTACTGAGGGCACATTCCATCCTCTCATCCAGGTCATTGATAAAAATATTAAACAAGACTGGTCTCAAAACTGAACCCTGAGGGACACCACTTGTGACCGGTCACCAACTGGATTTAACTCCATTTACCACCACTCTCTGGGCCTGGCCATCCAGCCAGTTTCTAACCCAGTGAAGAATCTGCCTGTCCAAGCCATGAGCTGTCAGCTTCCCCAGCAGAACGCTGTGGGAAATGGTGTCAAATGCCTTACTGAAATCCAGATAGACAACATCCACCACTCTTCCCTCATCCACTAGGTGGGTCACCTGATTGTAGAAGGAGATCATGCTGGTTAAACAGGACTTGCCCTTCATGAACCCATGTTGTCTGGGCCTGATCCCCCTGTTCTGCATTTGTTGCACAATCACCCCCAAGATGAACTGTTCCATAATCTTCCCCAGAATCAAGGTCAGGCTCATAGGCCTGTAGCTCCCTGGATCCTCCTTCCTGCCCTTCTTGTAGATGGGTGTCACATTGACAAGTCTCCAGTCATCTGGGACTTCCCCAGTTGATCAGGATTGCTGATAAATGATGGAGAGAGGCTTGACAAGTTCCTCTGCCAGCTCCCTCAGCACCCTTGGGTGGATCCCATCTGGGCCCATAGACTTATGGGTGTCCAGTTGGTTTACCAGGTCTTTCACTATGATTTCCTGGATTGTTAGGGGATTATTCTGAGCTCCATCCCTATCTTTCAGCTCAGGGGACTGAATACCATGAGGATAATTGGTCTGACTATTAAAGACTGAGGCAAAGAAGGCGTTAAGTACCTCAGCCTTTGCCTCATCCTTGGTAATGATGTTCCCTCTCGCATCCAACAAAAGGGTGGAGATTCTCCCTGGTTCTTTTTTTTCTTGTTTATATATTTGTAAAAACACTTTTTATTATCTCTTGTAGCCATTGCCAGGCTGAGTTCTAGTTCAGCCTTTGCCCCTCTAATGTCCTTTCTACGTGACCTGACTAAATCCCTATACTCTTCCTGAGTAGCCTGCCCCTTCTTCCAAAGGTGGTAGACTCTCCTCTTTCTTCTAAGTCCCAGGAAAAGCTCCCTGTTTGGCCAAGCTGGCAACAAATTAATTTGCCAGCTAACACAGCTAACAAATGATTTGCCATCTAGCACACCTAGGAAGCAAATAACATATTTCTTCAGAGCCAGTACATTTCATTTTACAGAAAAGGAAGATATAAGATGGATGACAAATCTAGATCTCAATGTTTTATTTTATTTTTTCAGTCATTAATGAAAGAAAAAGAGGATGTCTTAGTTGATACCAATATTCTTTGGACTTTCCTGCATATAACTTTTATCGTGACATTATCTTATTTAACAGTATTTCTCAGACAACAGGTTAGTCAATGGTTCTGTTCAATACAGAGTAATCAAAACATCAAAAAGTACTAGAAACATCAGAGACAGTTTGAGCAATCTGAAGATTTTGTAATTTTACTGATCTCCTAAATGACTTCAAACATATTTGAATAAAGACTAATTAGAGTAGACTTATCTCATACATCACATGAACAGCACTTAGGATAAGAAATTTCCTAGTAGTATTCCGCAAGTTCTGCAAAGAGTGTACCAAGGCACTTAAATGCAATTTCATCTGTTTCCTAGGTTAAACATACTTTGAACTCTTTAAGAAGAATTAAAATATGCAAGATGGACATGTGAAATAAATTCTGTTTCTTTTTACCACTAGGAGGACTAATTTCTCTGAAAAAAATTCTATTAATTCCAGTGGATATGTTCCTAACTGTAAAGAAACATTTTAAGTAAATCACTGATCCATAAGACTAATATAGTATGCTCTCCAATAACTGTTCTAAATTTCAGTAATTTGGTGATTAAAAATATTTTCAGTACTGGTGTTTAGAATTCATCCTGTTTACTGCAGGATTGCTTGTTATAAACCTAGTCATAACCATTTCTATTTTATAAACAAAGCTGTGAGAGAAGAACATAATTTCTCTGACATTCTGGCAGCATATTCACTTCAAATCTACCTAGTGGAGGAACACACACAAATCAATAGATTCAAAAAATGAGAAATCGGGGGGGTTTTACCTTCTGAATTACTTTTCTTCACTCACATCAACTTAATCTGTGACTAAACAGAGAATCAGTTACACAGTGCTACAACCACCATCTACTGACATATGACTTTGTATGTTTCTCTTCTTCACGCTACAAACCTTTATCATTTACCTTCATCTATGAGAGTCATCCAGGATTTTACTTTAATGTTAAATGGGGCTAGGATCATAAACTGCTGCCATTGTTGTTATTATTCCTGATATGTCAGGGGGATATCCCTATATATTTAATTTGTGCAGGGCATCGTGAAATGGCTCATTCGCTTGAACATTTGAAATACATATGTGTGAGCAATTTATTAGTAATTTTTAATTCATTTATCACACATTAATAAACATTAAATATTGCCTTCTTTTCAGTGCATTTTTCTTCCTAGGGCATATAAGAATGGTTTTGTGAAACAATTTTGTGTCCTTGTAAGTAGTGATAAATCAATCTGTTAATTTATCTTGAGAAAAATGCTCCTTGTTTTTTCACCTTATCATTTATTATCCAGTATTCCTAAAATTACTCCTCCACAAAGTAATTCTGAGAAATATGCTACTGCAGAAGCTAGTATCAAGGTGGCTCAAAGTCTGTGTATTTTAGTGAAAATATTTCATTGTGTGTATATTTTAAGAATTATTTAATTTTTGTAAGCTTTAAAAAAGAATAAAAATAATAAAGAATACGTAGCACTATACATGTGCAAAGTGTTTATATTAAGGGACTTGTACAGTATTTCATATTCAACAAGCCTAGAATCAAGTCTGTAACAAAAATCTTTCTGTTCTCATTTTCTTAGTCTGAATTATATGCCAAGGCCTAAGTCTTAGAAGAATTAATTTTATAAATCCTTACTGTAACTCCAGGGTTGCTGAAGTTATCATAATTATGTGTGACTTCAAATCTGAAGACAATCTGGGGAATTAAAAAGGAATGTGTTACATCTGTTTTAACAAGTGTTCATTATCTGAAAAGCATCACTGATAAGATTTCTGTATTTCCTAATTTTTATGTGTATTTTTTAAATTATCCTAGATTCATCTGCAAGTCAGAATAAGTCATATCATAATACAGCAAAATGATAGAAAATAACTTTTTGAAAGGTACATCATTCCAAAACTGGCATATGTGTTAATAATACCAGCTCACCATACATATACTGAAAACACAAAATTAATTTTTATATCTGGCAACATCACTTCCTTCTTATTGTTAAATATTTTAAAAACCACATTAGAATTCATTTACAACTGGAGGAAAAACTTAGTGAAGTACATCAGTGAAGGCAAAAGGAAAGCTGAACAGATAAACCTTCTGAAGCATCAGATGGCAGGTGGTGAGTTCTTAACCTGAACCAGTAATGGATGAAGAGCTGGAAAGTGGTATGTGCGACAAGAAGCTTCTAATTATTTTGTGATTTGCTTTAATTTAAATCAGA
Source organism: Megaceryle torquata (assembly GCA_024611175.1). Lineage (NCBI taxonomy): Eukaryota > Metazoa > Chordata > Aves > Coraciiformes > Cerylidae > Megaceryle > Megaceryle torquata. The sequence continues at coordinate 71,771 of JANIJG010012253.1, forward strand.
CTTTAATTTGTTGTCATAATAGATTAACAGTGGCTACCCAAACAAATGTAATGAATTCAGGGTGTTTCAAAGCCAAAGGCTAAACCTGGATTTATTGTTGGCATGTGCTTTATTCATCTCTCTGGCCTGGGCAGGACTTGTTTCTTTTTATTTTCCTTTTTTTCCTTCACAGAGAAGTCAGTGATTTAAAGCAAACTAACGAGAAATAAATAAAATGAAGCAAGCTTCAGCTTAACTTGAGGATTTGTGTTTGTGTGGGTATTTCAAAGTAATGCCATAAGCAGCTGTGCCTTATTTCATTTAATTTTTTTTTTTTCAACTGAGCAAAGAGAAAAACTGTTCTCCTCCATAACACTGTTTTGGATCTAATCTGGAATAGCCTTTTTATTAATATTATACTAAACCTCAGGAAATGATGCCATAGGCCACATATTAGTGCCAAAATACATATGAAATCAGTTGATTCTATTTATTAAGACCATACAAGGTCTTTGACCTCCTTACAGTGCACAAACATTAGGCCATCTGGCTTACAGACATTCTTTTATACTAAATCTGCACACTCATATCTGTTAGTGACTTTTTATTTCATCATGGCACAAGGAGTACCAAAACTGTAGCAGTGGTTTATATGATTATATTTAGCTTCATGACTGGGCAGTAGAAGTACATACTGTGTCATTTTCATACGTTCATTAGTGGTGGCTGATAACAACCATACTGCTTCTTGCAGGAAGATAAATCATATTAAACTAAGAACCTGGAAATGATCAGCTTAGGAATTAGCTCTGAACACCCATCTGACTAAATAGCATAGAAATATTTAATTTGGCAGGAACTGATCACTGTATAAAATCATCTGAGTGCAAAAAGGCATTTTCAAAAGCTTCAATAGGCACAAATTCCTTTCTGAGGTGCAAGTATGTGTTAGAGGTGTTACTGATTTTCAAAGAGATTACCTGAACCTGTAATGGAAAGGTGTAAAATGATTTTGTTCAGTGCACATATCCCACATTTCCTGAAACAATCTGACTGCAAAGTGCAAACAAACACAGTCTGTTTATTTTATGAATAACCTGTATATTCAAAACGTCAAGGTCTCAGTGGAGACCAAATTCAAAACATTTTTTCATCATTCATGTTCCTTCACCAATTCATCAAGCCTACATGGGAAGGCATCATGTTCCATCCTGGGGCTGTGTGTGTACTCTATCATTATAGTTATGTTTTGTCTTCTTCTGTTGGGTGCTAATGGTAGCTGGGTGTTGCCAGCGTGAATAGTGTGGGACAGACTCTTCAGTGAACTGCCCTGTGCCAGTCCCAGATGGTACCATAAGTCTGTGAAACAGACTGAAACAGACTGTTGAATGCCAAAACTTCAACTAGGCAGAGAGGCTTATTGTTCCTCTACTAAAGCATATTTAAGAAAGAGCAGCAGCTTTGAGAGACAGTAGCATATCTAGAGCCACCACCATGGAAGTAGATTCTCCATGATGGAGGAGATACCTCTGAGTGGGCTGTAGACATACGTAATGCATGCCCAGATAGGGACACCCCTAAGGGACTGCAGCCTGTGGAAGACACATCCTGGGGTAGGGGCACCACTGGGAGGGCAACTGCAAATGCACCATGACAGGGCAGGGAAATATTAAGGAGCAAGAAGCAGTGGAGGAAAATAAATAAGAAACAAGGAGCAGAAGAAAGAAACCATTAAGTCTAAACCTCAACCTCCCACACTATCTGTCATTTCACCAAAGGGATTGGAAGGAGCTAAATGTAACGTGGGAAAATGAAGGGAAGTTGCTACTATGAGGTGGAGGAGGAGACATGTTTGACTGAAGCAGAGCTTGGGGAAGCAGTAGAAAAAGCATTTCCCTCAGTGTTTCTAAGTGTTTCTTTAACTGTTTATATCTCCTTTTTTCTTTTTATTTTTTTTCTCAATATCCGAATAAGTGATATAAGATTTATGCTAATTGCCAATAATTTAATTTAAATTCCTAAAATGAGACAGTTTAGCTTGTCACACATCAAGTAAGCCTTCCTCTACTAAATGTAGAGACATCCTTCTTTAACTGTGACTCATCTTTCTAGTTCTCACTGTCTCAAACACTTCCAGATGAGTAAAACAACAGGTCTTTAAAATTCTGTATAGGTCATGAAGAACATAATCAATTAAAATATACATCTTCCTAAACATGTGTCAGAAAAATAGGACAGTTCTAGCTCAACACTCCTTTGTTCCAAGGAAAGTTGATTTTACTCATATTCCTGGTTTTGTATGCCTTGAATTAGGGGTGTATTCATCCTCTGAGACTGGTAAATTCTACGTTTCTGCCTGATTAGTCAGCTCTGACTCTGGGAAAAAAAAAAAACTCTGATTGTTACATTTGTAGATGTTACACTTTTTGAAGAAATTTGTCTTGAGAGGATCTTGAAAACATGGCACTTAAAATGACAGTGAAGGAAGATGGATAAAAATAAAAAAAAAAAAATCCAACCAAACATTTTTATATTATATTAGGAGAAATGAACAAGCAAGAGAAATATTAATATATTCACATAAGCACTACTTCATTTTCCTTAGACTGCCTTTAACTTGTGCCTAAATGAGAAGAAGCCAGAAACCCCTTCAATTTTGTTTATACAGTTGGGACATTAATAATTATTTCTTCCTTCCTTTGGGCCATAGATAGCATACCTCCTGTGATTCCCACGTACTCAGTATTGTTTTTTTTAGCAGTTCTTGTTTATTTTGAGAGTATTGTTCTTCAGAAAGTGAGAAAGAGTTTTTATGATTAATTCAATCGAAATTATCAACATTTAACAATCAGTTATGCCCTCTGGTAATATTCAAAATCTTTTCTGTGAAATGATCCAGAAACTGACTACAGTTTTATCTTGTTTCTCCCAAATTCAGTTCTTATCTAACATTGTGCCTATGGATACATTTCCACGCTTCTTTTCTCTCACAAGTGTAATCCCACTCATCTAGTTATTATCTTGACCAGCTCCTTTCCCTGTGTTTCCCAACCTCTGTGTCCTACTCCAGACTTCATCTAGTTATGAAGCCTCAACAGAAAGGTTTGTGAACCCACATAGCCTTTGTGATTTTTATGCCTAAAATTATTCAGAGTTGGGCAGCATGTAGCTCTAACATCAAATAATGATAATTCACAAAAAAAAAAAAAGGTGTAATATGTCTATTTTAAGGGGGGGGGGGGGGTGTGTGTGATGAAGTTGTGTTTGTTTATGTGTGTATGTGTGTTTGTGTGTAAGACTTAGAGACTCCTTTCAGGATCCCTGTATTCTTAAAATACCTAAAAATTTTAGCACATATAGAGCCTAGTAATCCTACTAATAATTATGAATAAGCTTAGGCATTCATGTGAATTGGTAAAATGAGCAATACACATTTTTTTTTTTTTAAACATTGTCCTTCCCTTTATAGAATGGAAATAAAAAACAATGAGCTAGTCAACAAGAAAAAAAATGAATTCATAACTGGATGATAATAGGATGCTAAATCTCTATTCTGTGATAAACAGTTGTCATATAGACTATTGGGTTCACCAACTCACAGACAGAAGTGGATTAGATGATGTTTTTTGTTGCCTACATACACTAAGATTTTGGAATCCCTGATGGAATTCACAACTTCCATTAAAGTCTTCTTTAAATCTTTGCCACTCTTGTCTACTTTAATCTCTTCTTGTAAAGGGTATGTTAAAACAGGGAACATCAAGGGCAATTTTCAACTTCAGTGTAGAAAAAGAGGGCACTCAGCAGTTTTCAAAACCACGTACAGTATAGCTCTTGTTCCTAACAATGCCTGCTAGATTAAATTTTAAATGTGCATTCTGAATAAGCAGTTTACATAAGGCAGCAGAGGTTTAGAACTTTAAGTTTGCTTTAAGGTTGGCTTGTTTCTTAATAATAAAATGGGCCTTTGCTGCTAGGAAAATTTATTCTTGCAATTAAACAGTTTAGATGTTTTTTTCCTTCATCCTTGTTAATGCTGTTCCACATGGGGCAATAAAAAAATGCCTTATTCTTATGATGACATTAGAGAATTTAATTACTCTATTTATGTTAGTGGAAATCCACAGAATTCAATACAGTCACTTCTGATTTACAACAGTACAAATGGAAGAGAATGGAGTCTATGATTAACAATGTCCTAGCTATGACCAAGACTTTCTATTCCAGAGTTACTTACAGTGCTTTTCTTAAGGTGGACTGTTAGCCATGGAAAATTCTGCAATATCAAAACTAAAAAGAATGGATAACTAAGTACTCGGAATCAGTAAAAAGATTCAATACAATTCTGGAAAATCACGTTGAAGCTTACAATGTTTTCCTTTCCATTTCTAAATATCAGAAACTCTAAACTGAGTCATTTTACAGAAATCAGTGCAAATGAGCTTTCATCCTTGATATGCATAATTGGGACATAAGAATCTCAGGTTGTACACATATAACCTTGGACATATACTTCATATAACCTTAGAAATATACTTCATTTTAAACTTTTTGATTAAATTAATATTATTGAAGGGTATTATTATTGTTATATTGCTTTTGGATCATGTAAAATTAATTCATCATGAGGAGCAGAATTTTCATGACAACTATGAGAAAAATAACCACATTTAAAGATACTTTATAGCTCAGCAACCATGTTTTCTGGAGTTCTCTGCTGCTTCTAGAAAACATTAAATACACTGCTAATAGTGGAAATATTAATCTGTCCTTAACTGTAAGTGCAAGTAGGGAGGACATGTGCTCTTCATTTCCTCCCTTAATACTGTCCCTGAGCCCTCCCAAGCAGTCTAAGGTATGTACTTTCTCATAAAAGAAACAAATAGAATTCTGTTCCTTAAAGTATTCACTTTGAAGAATTGCCAGGAAAGCTGTGAGAATATGAACTGCATTTCAGGAATATCAAGAAACACTGTAGGATGAGAAAGAAAACCAAAGAAAACTTTAAAGAAGGCTGTTCAGCAAATAAGAGAGCACCTTTGGTTATTTTCTCTTCCTTATTGTAATAAGAATCATCTATAATGAATGATGTCTTAGGTGTTTTCTCTTCTGGTATTCAACTGATATCTCTCCATTTGCTCGTTTATGGCTTTTACAGCTTTTTATGCTTTTTGGGGTGAATTCCATGTAAGAGAAATGGCTTCTTAAATGAAGCTATTTTAAGCAAAGCATTATAAATTTATACTTATTTCTGTTCACATTTATAAATATTACAGATTTACTCTTTATTGCATAAATTAGTTTCTTGATTTGTAGTTGCATGACAAAACCTAAAAATTCAAAAATCTTCTTGTCTGGAGGACTTTTTAAGCTGATATGTGAAATAGGTAATAATGGCCATTAGCAACCCACAATGTTAAATAAATGAAGAGGTGCAAAACTGAAGTGTGTACTGGAAAAAATGACAGGAATGGTTTTTCCTGTGAAAAGTATGGTGTGACACAAACTTTAATACAAACATTTCCTCTATAGTCAATGGGGAGAATTAAATTTCTTCAGAGATTAGACTTAGTCTTTCCACACATCATTAGGCTTCTAACTCAGGTATTTGAAGTCTGGCAAAGAGGAATGCAAGCCAAAGTAAATGAAATTTATTTTCCTTTATCTTTAATGCAGGCTAGCATTTGTGAGGACATAATGCAGTACCAGCAGCCTCTTCTCGGGTCCTTGCTTGGGTCTTCATTAAGTTATCAGACTAAGCCAGTAGTTGATCTTATGAATTACAATAACCTTAATGAGATTAAAACATTAATAAAAACCCCTTTACTGTTATTGGTTCTGACTAAGGAGGGTATTATTTGTTGTTTACATTGTTAACTATATTTTTTTAGAGTTTTCACTAAGCAGTTGTGTTGCCTAGCAGTTTCATTAAAAACTGAATAATGCATAGGTATTTGTATACACCTTAGAAGCTTGGTAGGTTGTATTATCTTAACAGACATTATGAATCTTTCAAGAAGTACTTGATTATCAAAACACGAGGCTAGTAGAATATGTATGCAATCAGATCAACTAATAGCCTTCTACATATAAAATAATATTTTGCACTTTGGAAGTAGCTGCTATCTGTGGACCTCAAACATTTCACATCTACTAACAATTAAACCCTCACACATCTGCTCTACAAGCAGTCTATGCCGATATTTTTTCTTCCTGTAAGCTGCAATGCACAACCACATGTATGTACACCTAGTGTAATATATTAGCAACTCGGTACTTCTTATATGCAGATCACAGCTGGACCCTGTTATCATAACTTGGATTCTTCAGTGCTTTATCTCATCAGCAGATAATCTCGTTGCAATGGTCATGTTTACCAAATTGTTTCATGCAAGACAGTCTCATTCATGACTAATCCTAAGGATTTGTCACCTTGGGTTTAAATATTGTAACTGAGCCCCAGTGAAATAGAGCTCATATAGTCCTTCCATTATTAGAATGGTAATCATGGTTCCAACACATCAGAGCTTTGGGGAAAATAATGTAGCGAGATCTATGTGGTAGATCTATTTTCCAATATGTCATTGGAAACTGAATTTTTAATAATGATTTTCAAAATATAATAATAAAACTGTAAGAATCTTCACAATTGGAGTTGTAAGAAGTTTTGGTGGTGTTTTTTGTGGTTTTGTCTTTTTTTTTTTTTTTTTTTTTTTTTTTTCCCAGAAAATATTTAACAAAGCAACATGATTGTGAATTTTTTATTCTGATGAAGTTATAAATAGAATGACATATTTGAACTGATTTTCTAGATAGCCAGGAAAATAAACATTTTAAAAAATGCATATTGAGACCATATCTGTGTGGCATGAAAAAAATCATACTTCCTTTTGCTAATGGGAATTGCATACATTTAACATCTGATATTACTCCGGCTTATGCAAGTAATTGCATAGCACAGGGAGCACAGAGACATCAAAAGGACTTGAACTTTCTAAGAACTGCTTTGTTAACAGAAGTAATATAAACAGGATTAAGTGTGATGATGCACAACTGTATGCAGAGGGACAGATTTAAATAGATTCTAAACTGATCTCATAATGCATTAAGCAAACCAGGAGTAATTCAGGATGGTGATATAGAAAAGTAGTCTTCACAGGAGTCTTCATTGTTTGGTAGAAGGAAGGAACATTCAATGAATTACAGGAAAGGTTTCTCTAATTTTGAGATATTTTAGCGTGTTCTCACATCTAGCAAAGTATATACAAGAGCAACAGTAAATTAGTCACTTCAGCAACACAAGCTGAAAAAAAATTCCCATTATTCCATATTGTGCAAATAACTAAAGAGGATGTATGAACAGCAGAATATTGTAAAAGTTCAGCTGGGTTTTATAAAAAACATACTTTTTAAAAACATGACACTATTATTTATAAATGAAAGATTCTTTTACAAAAAAGTAAACACAGAAAACTTTATAAAAATATTAATATTTTCAATAGCACTAAAATCAGCATCAACACTTTTTTCATTACTTCTCTGAGTTATACCAACTTTGCTTCTGGGAAAAGTTTTATCTGTAAAAACTAGAAAAAACACTAAAAATATACTAGAATTAGATGTCATATAGAATTCTTAGATTATTGGGCAAGAAATCTATTAGTTATTTGAAATACAACACATGATTTAAACACCTACAAATTTATTGAACAAAATAAAATGCACTGTTGAAGTCATACAAATTAATGTTTAATTCCACTTCATCTGTCACATGCTTCTGTATCTGCCATAGATTAGTGAAAGGAATGCTGACTGATGACACTCAGTTTGTGGCTGTGCATATCTTAAAGTCATTAAAGTTACTTCGTTCATGTTGTGTAATAGTGACATTGATGAGCCTTAAAGCATATACATCCCATTTCCTAAATGTTTGTGATTGTCCCTTCTAATGTACACTTGAAATATATAAGGAAAAAGCTCAGCTTTGACTTCCTCATTCCTCTGTTCCCAGGAGCAATAACTCTAGGTACACCATTAACCACACAGCAGATTCTTAAAGAGCTCCTGAAGAGATGAGTTTGAAAATCAGACTAAATTTGTCCTTATTATGAAATGACAAAGCATTCGGTTGAAAACTGAAAGTTCAGCAACGTGTTTGCCAGAGATTTCAGCTCTGCTAAAAAGCTGTCAGCCTTTGCCTTTTATGCTCTAAACTCCATGCTATTTGCAAAATTCACCTGGGAGAGCAGTGAAGTTCCAGTACTAACATACTCTACAAATTCTGTGTGTTTGTTCTGTACCCATAGCATCATTTGACAGTTATGCACACTTTAGAGGATTTTCAGATGAAATATTTCTGTGTTTTCTATGTATGAATAAGAAGTGGATTCATGCTTTGCAGAGAAGAAAAAAGGAAACAGGGAGGACTCACTGTCTTGTAGACTGTATAAATCAAACCCAGTACTTGGTGAAAATGTCAGGGTCTTTAATCTGGAGAAGAGAGGACAGATGGATGCCAGTTTTATAGGCCCAACGTTTCTAGTGGTAAAATGTAAATTTTTGATTGTCACTTTGTTAAATAAATCCCTCTTTGTACTCTTAGGAGGACTATTCTTTGAGAATTTTTGATTAGACAGATTTATTTATCTTTATTTCCTAATAGCTCTCAATAAAACTCCTTCAATACATTTGTCCATACACTTTGGAGTACTGAATTGAGCTTTCTGAATGTATAAAAAAATTGATGTAGGTTTGATGTAATTTGTGACTTTCCAAAGGTAAGATTTATGTTATTATAATCTTCAAGGAAAAGTGACATTGGAGATACCTTGTCCATGTGAAATCATAGGGTATAATGGGAAGGGAGACTTGAGCATAAGGCACGAAGCAGGAAAATGTTTCAATATAATCAGAAGAATATTTTTTAAAAAGGATGAAAGAAAAGAAGTAAAACTTAGAAATAAAATTAGTAGGAATAAGCACCTTAAATAGAATATTAACATAAATTCAAAAGGGACTAAAACTAACAACACACAGTGGATACCACAAAAGGAAAGAATGAGTGCTCCTAGTGGGTGACTGTTGAGAGGCCCTGAGTGTTGTTGAGAGGCACTGAAGTGCCCGTCTGCCAGCCTGACAGGGACTCATGAGAGGGATGCTGCCTTCCAGGAGCTAAGGTCCAAAATTGCTGAAAAGTTGCCACAACTTGTCCAGAGCACAGAGTGCTACCCATTGTTACTATTTATTGAGGGCATGAATGACACTGTGAACCAAAACCTGGCAGAATCAAGGAAGACCATAAATCCCTGGGGGTGCAAGTGAAAAGTATAGGTGCCCAAGTTATATTTTCCTCCATTTTACCAGTTACAACACAACATATGCTGAAGAGTCTTAGTGACCACATCTGCCAGTTCCCTCAGGATCCTAGGGGACATCTCATCAGATCCACAGACTTGTGTATGTTCAGATTTGTCAGATGGTTGTGAACCTCATCTTCTCCTATGATGAGTGGGTCTTAATTTCCCCAAGTCCCTGCCTTGAGATTCAGGGACTCAAGAGATGGAAAGATAGACAGATGAATACCTATATAAGCCTCTACATTCACATATTAAAGAATATTTTTCTGAGTTTTAAATTGGACTGTCAATTGAATTATCTTTGGGGTTTTTTTCACAAAAGTTTTTACTGTTGTTCCATAGCTGATGTTTAGGGAAATGAATGTAGCTCAATTTGCACTCTAAGTACAATGAAAGATAAAGATATAGGCATCTTTGACTATAAAACCTGATGTTGCTAGAAAGATAGACTATTTTGTGGGCTTTTTATCAAATCTGAATGAGAATTGATAACTGCCTGGATAAAAACAAGTTAAGAACTAAGTTTCTAAATTTAATTTGATAATGTCAATCAAATAAATTAGAGGACAGTACCTATGGAGCAGAATGTAGTATGAGCAAAGGTACAGATGGTTATGCTATTTCCTGTAGGATATGTTTCTACTGAAGATGCTTCTGGAAGATAAAAACGTATGCTTCAAAAAAATGTTCTTTAAAACTGTTGTCCCATGAAACCCTAATTTTTAGTATCCAACTGAATTATTAATTTAGTTTCTAGGCCTGTTTCTTAAACATATTATGTTTCCAGTTAAAGATTGACCCTGAGAAGTTACAGGTGAAGTAACTGTTTTCCACTAGTAGAATAATATTTATGTCTTTATGAATTGCCTGTATGAACTAACTTTGGTATATAATGGTATTATTAAAAAAAAAATCCAGGAAAGAATTTTATAAATCATACTTTTTATTGTATTCTGTAAAATAAGTATCCAGGGAAATAGGAATGTGAATCTTGGTTTTGGAAAAATATTGGTTTGATTTATCACACCAGCATGGTTGAAAGGATCTCATGACATCCTGTCTTAATTTTTGATGAGTTCATTGCCCATAGGAAAGCCTTAATACACTTAATTTTTATTTGCTATCTAATGTTGCAGCTATCTCGGAAGTTTTATGATGGACATGGCCTAAAAATAGTTCAAACTGTCTCTATTCTCCCCATCACAAATTAATTTCACTTTCCACTTTGAAAGATTTTGAATGATAATAAATATTTTTTCCTTGACAACACTAGAGTGGGTATTCAAGAAGCTAAAATGAGTTTAGTTTACAGTTTTAGAGAATTTATGGTACCTGCTGAACAAAATCATTAAATTGCAAATCGATCAATTAAAATGCTTGAAGTGTGATGTCCACAGTTTCTTCATTATCTTTTTTTAAGGGGATTGATTCTTCTTTTTTTGGCTTTATTTTTGTGCCTTTTTTTTTTTTTTTTTTCTGTGTGTTGTTTTTTTTTTTCTCCTTTTTTTCTTTTTTCCCTTTACAAGGATGTATAGAAAAGAAACATAGGTCAAAACTAAGCAGAAATGTGTAGAATTATTTCTAATTTTCCCTTTTTTTGAAAGTGACAACTAAATCCTTAAAAGTTATTTTTTCTAGTTTTGCTCAAAATGCTTACCATTAAAAATCTAAATATAAAAATACACCTTTTTTTTTTTAATTTTTTTTTTTGCCCAGGCTCCTCTTAAACACTGTCCCTCAGAAACTTTGATTCAAGTAGCTGATTGCACCACAGATTTTTTCTTTGAGGACTATTATGGAAGTAGAAAATATTGTGTGAATGCATTTACACACATGCATTACTTTACATATATGTATGTACTCATATATATGTGATTGTGTATATATACACACAAGCATACATCTATCAGAGACACAGATTAATATCACTGAACTATATGGTAATGCCAGTCCCCGATAAATTATATCTGGAAAAGCCTGCAAAACTGTTTGCTTGCCAACTGTCTGATGTACTGAGTTATTCCAGGTTATTACTTACCTTGGTTAGGAGGTGTGAAATGCATCAGGGAAGATGTTGTGAATCATTATAATTTTGTTTTCATCCATTGTGTTTGTTGTTTACAACTGAAATATGCATTAAATGATGTATTTTATTCAGGTTTTTTTTCAATGTCAGTCAAAGAAAATATATAAAAGGCAAAACACATTATGATGTTTCCTACTTAGTTTTTATACCTCTGCTATAAAATATCACCTCTCAAACTGCTTAGATACATTGTAATGCCATGTCCATGTACTTTTCCTGTGTCTAAGTAAAAGAAGCAGTGGAGAGACCTTGGTGGAAAGATCACTCATTACCTGATTAATATCACATTAATTCCAAAATTTCTGACAGAGGTTCACATCAAAAACAAAATACTCAGTTAAATATAAACTTGACAGTAGCTTCAAATCATACAGATTGTTCCATCTTCTTTGGCATATTCAAACACAGTAAGATATATCATTGCTTAAATAATGACAGCTAGAGGGATTCATCCTCACAAAGTATAAACACTAAATTGCCGGTTTCCTATTAAAGGATGAGTTCTGAAAAAGGATTTCTGTCTCCGAGTCACAGCTGACCAAAGCTGTGTCTAGTTATGCAGAATTAAGCAATATCTTATTGCTAGTAGATCTCTTTCCTTCTGTTAAATCCACTGAACCTTACTCAGTGACAGAAGTATCTCTTAATTTCAGTTGTTTCTCAGTGTCCCACTCATCACTGTCTCATTCCTTTAAGGATCAGGAGATGGCCTAAAGTAGTGGCCATCTACCCTTTCTCTTTGATATTTTTCTCTTAAATCAGCCTAATATGCTATTTGTAAATTTATGCACCAAATATCCCTATTTTGTTGTACATAGTTTGAGATTACACTGTTCAAAAAATTTTTGTACCTTTTGTTCCAAAAAAGCATTCTACAGTTTTGTTTTGATATGTGAAGAAGCAGATGGTTTTTTTGATATATAAATCACAAACACAATACATATATATATACACGTAAATATATGTACACATATACATGAAAATACAATATCAACCTGAGACTGATAGTGATTTACAGGAATAATGGACATAAGATTAAGTCTTACATAATTAAATGGAAAATAAAATTGTTTACTGCCCAGGCATGTTCCCATATGAACACACAGTTGCATACACCTTATTGACTGGCCTTATGGAGATCTGAGACAGAAAGTACTCTAATGTAAATTGGAGGAAAATAAATATACAAAAACACAAGCCAAAAGCATGTACATATGAGATAGTTAATTCAATCTATTCGGTCAAATGAGAATACCTACATACAAATTGCTCTTAGAGCACTAATTTAATAATTTTGTTGTAAAAGTGATTTCTTAGAGTATTAAAATATATATTACATTATAGGAGATTTGGGGAAGAAACAGAAGTTCAATATACTGAATTACTGATAAATTGCTTAATTCTGAATATTTGGGAACCTATACCCTTTCACCTTAGTGCAGTCATATAAATATCAGTTTAGAAAACTCTGGCTCTGTAATACTTTTAAACATAGCTGGTACTTGAAGGCAAAACTTCTGTCATTTGCAACTTAATACGCATGCAGTCAAAATTAATTTCATTCTTTTCCTAACTCCAAAATGACAAACTCCAAAAGGTTTAGAAGTGTATTGGAGTAATCTACTCCTGTAGCAGGAGTATGGAATATTAACCATATATCTGCTGTATGTAAGGACTAGTTAACTAATTTGTTTGTGCTCTTTTTTTATTCTTTCTTTTCTGGTTTGTGGTGTTGTTTTGTTGGGTTTTTTTTTTTTGCATACTATATATAATTCTTTGAATTCAAACTCATAAAAAAACTGTTGATGAGATTCAGCTTCAGAGGAACAGTTTTTGACTCATAATATTTCTAAAAACACATTTCAATAAAATTTGCTATATTAAATCATATTAATATAGGGATCTGGCACAGTCATTATTGAGTTGTCATCATAGTCTACAGGAAATAAATCTAAAAAAATGCCTCCAGTATAAAGAGAATTCTTTATTAAAACCACCTTTCTTAAAGACTATATTACATCAATATGTGATATTTGTGTGAGCAGGGCTTCCTTTTATGTCACCTTGGTTGGTCAACTGTGTTGCATCAGTAGTAGAGCTATTAGAGAATGTAGAAAGTACCCTGATATTGTGACATTCTAAAGAAAAACTTGTCTCACCAGTGACCCCAGGAATACCTTCTTTAAAGTGGAGGGATTTTTTTTTTCCAGAACTTGAGGACTGAAATATCCTAGGGTGATATAGCTTCCTTACCTTTGATAGTTCCTTACTTAATATCCCAAGCAGATAATGCTAAGAAGCACTAGCAAATTGTTACTTCCATGTCTGGCCATCATCTTACTGTTTGATGTTATTTTTAGAAAATTTTCTACATTGAAAGGGTTGTGCTGCTGGTAGCTAAAGAAAGTATATGATGACAGAGTTTTACCAGGGCTTTCAGCTTAAAAGGCATGAGATATAAAAAATATACATGTAAACAAATATAGCTGTAATTAGCAGTACCAAACACATATTTCAGATCCTGTTATCTAAAATATGAATACAATCAGAATGTTAAAGCTGACTTACAGGGACACCCAACATGTATAGTAGGTTACTAGTTAATATGCTTGAACTCATGCTAGTCACTAACACATAACATATTTCATTCTTAAGAAACCTCTTGATCTGAAGTAGGCACTCTTTTATGTGTCCAATCCCTCTTAACTGTCAGTTTAACACAACATTTTTGCAGTATGCTTATGAAAATCTACTCAAGAATTTTCAATGCATGAGCAAATTGCTTGAGGAATTTTTTATGCTGTCTTCCGTCAGCCCAAGGAAGTTGCCATCTGCTTCATTCATGTAGGAGAAGAGTTCAACTAATATCAGCTGACATATGAATTGCATAGCTCTTGAGCCACCATTTCCAAAACACTGACTATGTCAGTAATCGACTATCTAGAAACAAGGATTATGTGCTGTGTTACTAATTAGAAACAACTTGATGAGTATTATTTTTTCAATTTTAAATAGAAGAATATGCAAAGCTCCATCTTCTTTCAAAATAATAAAAATAATAAAATATACACTTGATTAAAAAAAATGTGTATCCTTTTGATACATTAGCATTACTAATAAAAATACAATATGACTTGATAGATAGTATACATCCCAATTCTGAAAGAAAGTGATTTTTTCTTTAAACACCCTGTTTCTTGAATAACTTGATTTGCTTAAGCAAGATGAGATATTTCCATAAGTTGTAGGCAGTTCATGGCTGCTTTACACTTCTTGCTGCAACAGGTAGAGTGAAGTTTTTTTTTCCAGTTCTCAAAAATACACTTTTCCACAGTGTTTGCACTAGTGTACAAATTTTACCTAACTTTTCAAACACATTGAGATTTTGTCCCATTTTAAGCATATCTAGATAAGTTTAAGTCTATTTACTTTGATTATGGGGAACTAATGAAAATGTAATATGAATGAAGCATAGCCTGTGTTGATATTCTAAACCAAGACAATCAACACAGGCAACCATTTTGTCTGTCTCTGCCCAAATTTTCCAAGGTGGAGGTATTACCATCAGAGATATCACTATCAACTTTCCTAATATTTTCAAGTAGTAAGATTCAAGAAATTGTAAAGACTTTTCTATGAAATTTGGCTTTAATTCCATTTGCTGTAATTTTGTCTTGTTGGATGTCAGTAATGTTCCTGGTCTTTTGTCTGTATGAATTTTGAATTGTCTCTATGCTTGGGATTTTTGACTTGGCATTAATTTAGTGCTGACAGGGTAAACTTTCCTACCCTTCTCCCAGCATTCTAGTGGAGGGACAGAAATTTTTTTTTTCATCAAGACTGAGGAAATAGAATCCAGAAAAATGGAAAAGGATGACCACCCTTTCACTTTTAAGGGTCTTTAGAGATTAGAAAGGTTCTCCAGTGCCTTTGCATAGCTACTGGAATCAGCCCCCTGTCAGCAGAAGTATTATGGAAAACAGCCTACCATTATTTAACTCCTCCCTCTTAACTGTACATCTGTAGCTCCAGAAAGGAATCTGCAAACTTTATGGCTTTTTGAAGAATCATTAACTCTTGAACAAACATCTGTCTTAGCATCCTCAGGATCAGCCACAGATGACTGTGATGTGGAAAGCCAAATCTCCTCAATTCCACTGGTATGCCTTCCCTACCCACAAACAGTAACAGTATCCTTAAGATACTGGGCTCCAATGAAGAGATTTCCAAATGGTCCCACACAAAGAAAGAGATATGGTGAAAATAGAGAATTTCTACTTCCCTCTCAATTTATGCTTATGTGGATCTTCCACTTCAGGTCCTCAAGGAAATGGTGGGAAAAATAAATGAACTCAAAGGTATCACTCTGTCTTTACATCATTGTTTAATATGTTGAGCTAGGATATCCCTCTCAAAAAATGCTTTAGAGATCTGACAATGATAGGTTGCATAACACAAGCAACCTCAGTTCTGACAGAAAGCATTCAGACTTCCATCAAACCCTTTCTTTTTTTATGGCTCTCTGCATTCTGACTACTAAGTAAAACAGGATTCTTTCAAATTTCTGGGCATTTTGCCACTACTTTGGGTCATGGGGCCAATAAAAATCATTAGCAATACATAAATTTTATCCAGTGGGCTTTCCTGAACATGTGCAAATGTTCATAAGGTTAGAGAACAGAAATCCACATGTTGTATCTTACATGCTTGGAATGCATTGAGTTTAACTAGTTTAGCATAAGTTCATATGAATATCCTGACATTTTTATATCAAATTAAGGCACATGTGGTTCAAGTACCACAATAAGAATTCTGATTAAATAAACAGATTGCTATTACATTCCAGAGGATAAAATCAATCACTGTAAAAATTACTACTTTTTAATCTTTACTGTATTATAGTAACAATGGGCTACAATATTCATGAAAGCAAGATACTTGAGCTGTGTGGGTCTGAAATCTAGTATTCAATGAAAACATTTTTATGGGATATTTTGGACCAATTTTTACACAAATATAACTTGATTTCTTAACATGACTAACTTACCTGACTTCTTGAGTAAGAAGTACATGCTATTATTTGACTATAAGTTTGATAAACCTCAAAAAAATACTGTATTTTTGGCTTGTCTTTGCACTATTTTGAATAAGCAAGACAACTAATATTTTGTTTTGATTTTACACATTCTTGTCTAGACTAGTGTCAAGTAGAAACATACTTAAAATATGAAAGTAAAGCCAGCAGAAACAATCTGCAAATTTTTAAAAACTACCAATATCTTAGCAACATTGAAGCTCCTAACATGTAATCATGTTGAATATGACAAATAGGACACAACAGAATTCTACCCACACTGCTTTATAATTATATTTTACTGAAAATTGTGCCATAACAAAACTGAGCATTTGAGCATCCTACAACACATTTTGGGAGTATACTTGAAAATCATTCAATGGAGTTTTTTTGAGTAAATTGGAACTGAAGCTGAGATTTTCCATAATTACATTTTGTTCTGGCTCTGACTATCCACATGTACACTTACACACAATACTTTTTCTTTCCTTGGGCTATGAGCTTTCAAAAGTATAGGACATTTTTGGAAGCATTGAGGCAGAATTCTCCTGAAACAAAGATGCTGATGAACAAACTAACTACTAAAATTATTTTGCTTGGGAGTAATAACTACTAGAATGATACAAGGATGATCAGTGGATGCTAAAAAAGAAACAACAAAAAAAAAAAGCAACCAAAAATCAATCAACTCCCCCCCCTCCCCCTGCAAGACCCAACAATAGTAGTAATGAAAACCACTGTGGTTCGGATTTCAAAACCTCATGAAGTGTAGGAAAGAATTTAAAAAAATAACACCCCCCTATTTTAAGACATTTGTCTTAGCCTGAGGAGATTCTAACTTTTTATATGTCATAATGTCAAGTTATCAATGAAAATTTTGGATCCTTAGACTGATTCCAATTGGCTGTAGAGGAAATGTGCTGCATTTAAATTCTTCTTAAATCATCATGATCTAAGTTCCGTAAGCTGTACACTGGTGTGAGAACACAGTGTCATTACAAAATGTGAAGATTTTTCTTTCATTCTTAAACAATATTTAATCTGGGTAGAGTGTCAAAACAATTTGTCTAAATATGTCTGTTTCTTTCAGTTGTTACTAACACCTTTCTTAATTTATTGTGTAGTTTTCAGCAGTGTAAAAGTGATTTTAAAAAATAACATATAGTTTTGACTTGCTAACATGTATAGTATGCTAGGCACTTTTATAAAAATAAAGCAAAACGAAGGTGATACTTGAGCAGTGACTGGATAACATTAGAAGTACAGCTCTGATCACAAGTGCATTTAATAAGATTTTTATAAATTTTTGAATAAATTTGTTATTCTCAGATAATTCCATATTTAAGATGTGTAGAAATATTGATAACTAGCCATATAAGCATGAGAAGCACTGACAAGTTATAGACAAAATTCAGTGACTATATTCTGGGAAAGAGACACTAACTGCAGTGGGAAACATAAAAATGTAGTACATTAATGGCTCAACTTTTCTAAGCATGGAAAATTTAATTTTATTTCCTTATTTGTTCATTAGTTGTTTACTTAAAATAGCATTCAACCTGATGGCTTTCAAAAGCTGTCCACTTGAACTTTTTACTTGATAATTCAGTTTGTGCCTATTATTTATGGGTAAAATGACATTAATTCAAGTCTAATTCAAATCAAATTAGATTACACATGGTTTAATAAAGAGGAACAGCGATTTAAAAATCATTGTTCCCTTGGAACATCTATGAGGTTATCAAGTAAATCATATTGTTTTTAATAACATAATTTTAAATAAACTTTAAAAACATATTTTTGCTATTACATACAAAGAGAGTTTCCAATAGGAGGAGAAAATGTATCTTTTTTATTAGAAATCTATAGCATCCTGAGGTACTCTAACATTCCTTTAAAGGGCAATATATGTATAAAGAACATTTTTAGAAGGTAAGCAGGACAGAACATGTACTTAATGCATTTGTATATTAATGTATACATATATGTGTATCTATACACACACACATAACATTTTTTAATTCTTTCTCTCCTGTCTCCTCTCCATCTAGTAATTAAATATACCAGAGTTTCATGCTGACTGATGATGTGTTTGACTAACCATTACATGCCTTGCAGCAGTACATGCTCACAGTACAGCCTGACTCACTTAGGAGTTTACTTATGTAAGTGTTCACTACTAATAATAGTGTGCAGTGAGCTAAAAAGTGATGAGAAGCACCAAAATGGAATAGAAAGAATGTTCTGAATTGTCACTTACATGCAATTATCCTTTAGTACATTAGTAATTTAATTGTTCTAGATGTTGGTACCTGTAATCACATAAACTGTAGATCAATATATACTTTCACATCTACTCCAGAAAACAGAGTGACTGAAGTACACAAACACATTTTGGATGCTACAAATAACATTGTAACATTAAGACCTGACAGAAGGAAGCTTGCCCTAGGCTAGCTCTCAACTACCAGGGAAGCTCCGGGTCTCCTACAGGAAGCATTGCACACAGGACTCTCTACTGTGTGTCTGCCACAGGCATCAATGAAGTAATTTCCTTGCACTTTACTGCATTAATTAAAAGGACAGTATCAGTAGCCACTGATCATTCACATCTCTTGAACTTGAATTTTGCCTTAGAATCAGAAAAATGAGCACCTGGTTTATTCCGGTTTGTGGTTTATTTATTTATTTTTTTAATATAATTTTTTCACTGGACTACCACAAATTAAATAAAAAAAGGCATCCATTCTTTTTACTTACCCAAATATCATTGTTTAATAGTTGCTATTTAACTTTCAGATATTATTACAAAAGTTATATCATAACTAGTTCTGGCCTTAGTTTTTTTCATTATATATTTCCTACAAAGTAAAAGACAAATTCCTAAGGATTCTAGCTTTTTAACATTTTTTATTAGTTTCAGTTTTGTTTTTTACAACTAGAAAAAATGTAAAATCCAAAAATGTCTGTTCATATGCAATAATCATTTTGTCTTTTCAAGAATTATAATTAATGTAAAATCTAAATAACCGTCACAAAAAGATTCATTATTATGTTTTTATTTCAGGTTACTTCTTACATTTTGTAATTTTATTTTTATTTCTACATAGAAAACTTTGGTATTTTGTTTACTGCTCTTAGTTCAGATAAGAAGAAGTGTATGGAAAAGCAGAGGACAAGTTTTGATCTATATAATAGTTAATCTTTGAAAGCTGTAACAAACTTTAGGCACTTTACCATCAGTAGCATGTAATTTCTGCTATCAGTATTCCTATGCATATCTGGCACAAGCTACTCCCCAACATTTTTTCATTTTCAAAAGAAAACATTACTCAACCCTAATCTAACTGGCTTTGTGGTTGTTGAATGTTGCTGTTTTCTATACAGAACTGTCCTTTTTGCCAGGTCTTACAAACTTTCTGTCAACGGAGTCTTCTATTAGAAGTGTTTTGTAAAGTCTGGAACACCATTCAGGCTTGAATTTCCCTTAACAAAAACCAAACAAAGAGTCTTAGGTACCTGCTTTGGAGAAACATTTGGAAAAATTAACAAGAAGCAGCACTGGTGATTATAAACATCTGTCCTCCATCACTGTTTTAGGCCCACAGACCATTTTGAAATCACTCTGACTGGTTTATTTTAAGTGATTTATACACTAGTGCTCAAGAAAAATATCTATGGGATTTACTGTATGGAACATTTATTGTAAAGAGGGTAATAGACCTGCTACTGTATGAAGGATAGGTTTGTCTTTTGCCTTCCTTTGCTGGTGATAATTTTTTTTTTGTAGTGTACTTTTATGATAACAACTTACTGACAAATCTGTGTTTAAATTTTATATATGTATATAAGTATGCATTGTGCACACTGTTGAGCATCAAAAAGACACCTCTATGTCTTTTACATTATTTCTTTTTTCTTCTGAATAATGGAACATGGAGATGCAGGATTGTTCTGTTTAAATAGCATAAATTACATGGCTATGCTATTCTGGAAAAATAAAACATTTCTGAAGTGCTGAATAAAATACTTTTTCACATTCAAAGCTATGCAGAACTGTCATATTTTATACATTAGAGAATGTTTATAAAAGTTTGTTTTAGGAAAAAATATCCGTATGAACAGACTTTATCAGGTGAGAAAATGCATCTGTTGATAAATGGCTTTGTATGTGTTCTAAGTTAACATTAATCATAAAAGTAAAGTATGCTTTCTTAATCCAACCTTCTAGAATAATCATACATTTAAGTACAATATAAATTTAGTAGAATACACTTACAAGGCAGGTATTCCATGATTTTATTACAGGAATAAGCCTGGAACAAGTAGGATTACAACTACAAAAATGACAAGTATTTCACTTATTCTTAAAAGCCTGCATATTGTTTAAATTTCAGCTACTCTATATATTGGATTAATGTTAATTTTATGTTGTAAATGGAATCCTTTCTCTCTGCCAAAGTGAAACAACTGTGTAGTACATTAAGTATTATTGTTCATAAATAATAATAACAGGGTCCTTCTCTGTCTTACAGTTATGTGCAGCTCTGCTATGTACCTCTTAAAGGTGGTATTTGTTAAGCAATAGAAGAATTATTTGGTCATAAAGCAGAGCAAAGGAAAAAAAAAAACACAAAAAAACACAACAGACCACACAACCGTAAAAAGAATGAAACTTCAATGATTGGATGATAGATCTATGTGTATTTTCTGTTTGCTAATTTGTAAATTAATTAAACATACATTTTTGAAATGTGATAAAGTCATAGAAAATGAGGCTGAAAAACTTCACAAAGACTTCAGGAATTCATCTGTGGAAATTCCCTCATGAATAGAGAGGGTCACTATGTCTAAACTGTTCCTGACAGATGTTTACCTAACCTGTTCTCGAAAGCATCTAAAGATAGAGATTCCACATCCTGACAGAGCAGTTATGCTGCTTAAATATCCTCACAGCTGGAAAGTTTTTTCTAACATCTAAGTTGGATCTCCTTCAATGAAATTTAACTTGTTTCTTTTTTCCTTTCCCCTTGGAGAACAGTTTATTTGTTTATCCTTCTCTGCCATAATCTTCTGTAGATTTCAAAGCTGTTATTTTATCTCCCTTTGGTTTTCAGTTCTTGAGATTAAAGTAGCTGAATTCCTCAGACTTTCCTCATAGGCAGTTTTCTAGGTTTCAGACCAGTGGTGTAATTCTCTTCCAGACTGTCACACTAGTCCAAATCTTTGTTTAAATTTGAAGTCCAAAACCAGGCAAATTATGTAGCTGAGATCTCATGCATGCTGAATAGACAGGATTTCCTGAAATGTCTAATTTACGATAGTATTCATACACTCTGGTATGTTCTTCCAAGAGCAGGCCAGGTACTATCTGTATATTGGTAGTGGCAAGTAGTCACCTGGTATCCATGCAGTTAGGAGATGGACACTAAGGACTGGATTCATTCGTCCTTAAAAATTAGATGCCTTCTTATTAAGACTAATTCTGCAGGGTAAGGAGCAGACAGACATTCTGAAGGTAGCACTTCATCTGCAGGTTACATCAGCAAAAGCCCATGAAAAAGGACTGAATTATTTCCCATACAAGACTAAAGAAGAATTCCTTTTGGTCTGAGAACTTAATCCTGGTTTATTATATTCCCACTTGACCCTGGGAAATCTCTCTCTTTCCTTTAGGCTGGTTCCCAGTGTCATCAGTATGAGCCAGTTGTAAGGAAGGGAGTGCCTCTGCTTCACCTTTCATTGGCCAGCTGCCAGGACTCACCTCTGCCTGTTGCTGCTCTGGGTCCCTGTGTCTGTGGTTTTAGCACAGCTACTTCATGTACACACTTAGTAGTTATGCCACAGATTAGAATTCAATATGCAATGTAAAAAACATCTAAGTGCTGAGGGTTCAGCCATTTCTGTTCCTGGCCTTTTAAAGAATTAACAGACAGTTAATCTGGTTTGTATATACAAAAATGTTTTTCATTCTAAAATATACACTATCTCTGCCTTCCTTTACAAAAATGATAAAATCCAAAGTCTGTTTATATAACAAGATTGAATCAATTTTCTACTTCACATAAACAGAAGGACTTTGTGATCCAAATCCCTTCCTGATATACTCCAGTGTGGTATATCTCTTGCTTTCTTGATTTAGGCAGAGTTGGGGTTTTTTTGGTGGTCTGTCTTTGTTTTTTTTTCTTTGTGGTGTGGGTTTTTATTTTTTTGTGTGGTTTTTTTTTTGTTTGTTTGTTTTTTTGTTTTGTTTTTGTCTTGACTTGAGATTCTTTGAGATCATGCTGATTTTATTATATATCACTATGTTTTTAACACAGAGTCCTTACTGAATTATCTGTTTCTTTCCCTCACTGGACCTCAGCTGATCTTTAATCTCCCTCAGAAGTAGCTCTTCCTGCCTCAAAACAAACAGAACTGACATTTTGCAAATACATTGTTCTAATCCACTAGTTCCCTAACTAATATCAGTTGTTGAACAGAGCTGATTAGCAGCTCTGCATGGAGCTTCTGCCTGTTTGCAGAGCTGTCGGCTCCTACCTACACCAATATATAGCAGAAATGGACTTTAAGTCAACAGTGTTGCCACACTGAAGACAGGGAAACATCCCTAGATGAATTCAAATTACAAGAAACTTTTTAAAAGGATTTTGTAATGTTGACCTGCTTATTTTCAGTGACAAATTACAACTGAAAGCATGGGGGGAGGGAAGTTATAAGTTTAGTCTCAAACTAGTGGCGCAGAAAATGTAACCTTAGAAAGTTAGACAATTCTGACAACCTTGGAAAAATGCTGAAATCTTATATAATATATATAATTATATATAAATATATATATATAATGATGTTATAACAAAGCAAGTAATAATATCAGTTCAGCTTAATGATGGAGTACAAGATCATTTAAAGCCTATCAAAACTACTCATAGCTTCTTCATTCGTTTAAGCTATAGCTTATATTTGTAGACCAATTTTAATAAAGAATTTATATGCTTTTTGATTTACTTCAGCTAGTTCAAAACAACTTTTCATTCAGTTCAGAAATGATAGCTCATATATCTGTTCATATGTATGTATGTATGTATATGCTCATGCATACCTGATGGATTTTGATAACAGGATAATTTAAGGGCAGGTATGTGAATTAGAAAAAAATTACTTCTGACACCATGAGCTCAATAAAAACATCTGTCCAGAAAGCAAGCAATATCAATGATTTTCAGTTCCAGCCACACATTGTGATATGTTGCTTCATTTTACAGTAATTTACAGAATTTAATGTGTGCATAGAAAGTATTATGATGTATAATACCATAAAATGCAGTAAAAAAAATGCAGGCAATGTTTGATTTATATGAAAATTTGAATTCTGAGATTCATGTAGATAAGGAAGACAAGCATCAAAATAATTCTTTGCCTTTGGGAAAAAAATTCTTTACAGAAATAATATTTTGAAAACACTTCACTGTCTTACAGGAGTACAAAATGCATGTCACATCTCACCACACAGCTTTCCTTTTCTTTATGGTATTTCTTCTTTGGAAGTTGCACAAACAGAATATAATGAATTTAAACATAAGTTTAATAATCCCTTGTGCTTGTAGTAGTTTCTGAGACACACCACCTCTCTGCTACTGACTGTTTGGGTTTCCTGGCGTCTTCCAGGAAGATAGCAAACTTAGGCATTTTCAGATTTGTCCAGAAAAGTTCACTACACCAGTTGCAAGGCGGAAATACAAAAGTTGCTGCATACCTGGTAGACAAACAACAATTTGCAAACCCTCATAAAAAAATATTTCTCTGACAAAAAATCAAGCATGCTGTCTGTCTTAGAAAGATATAATTCTGTACACTTTTCAGAAAAAAGGGAATCTTAAGTCCTGCAGTATAATTTATACTGTCATTTAGATCTTATTCAAAGGAACTTAATTATTGAGCTTTGTCACAGGATGCTTTGCAGTGTCTTTCTGTTAACAATACTGTGTTCTCAACAATTTTTAAGAAATACTTACTCAGGCATGCATAATGTACCTATCTTCATATGCCCAAAGAAATATACCACACACACCCAATTATATTCCAACACATATTTTGTTCTGTTACATTTTGAATGTAAGAATACTCCCAATAATAGTACAAAGCATTCTGTTCTAATGCTATGGGAGCTATAGTTCAATGTCAGTGTTTACAGCAGAATATTTAATAACTTCCATTAAAGTGGTAGCATCTGACCCAGCAAAGAAAGGAATTTACATCTTCTCCAGTGAATAATACTCACTCCATGAACATAATTGAAGAATCTGAGCAGAAGTACTGCTCAACATGAGTAAGGCACTTACAAGTAAGCCTAAAATAGTTAAAAAATAATACTTACAGCACAGTTGTCTGAATACATCACTTCATTGAGATTGCCCTCCAATAAAAATCATTCTAATTCTATTTTTCCAATCCTCCACCAATTTTATCTTTTTCAAACTGCCTTTTTTTTTCCTACTAGTGATTTTCTGTCAGATGTTCATGGTATATGACTTAAGTAAATTTTCAGTGGTAAAATACTATATCTTTTAAAATGGAGGATGCATATTGCATCTGGAAAAGTTATTTAATCTTAACTAAACTGATAGATGAGCACTCTTTCTAGCACACTACAGATAGGGTCAGCTCAAGGATTCTCAGACATATGCCAAATCCTTTTTGTCATACTCTGAGCCTAGGTCAGAGGGAAAGATTTTGGGAAAATGGGATGAAAATATGATGGCTTGCTTCATCTTGCTTCAAAATATAGCTGGAAAAAATATATGCAACTGTGGCCAATTCCCATTATCTTCCCTTGACATTTCAAATATCAGAATGGAAAATGCACCACCTCAGCGACTAAAGTGAAGGCAATGTTATGTGTGGTATGTTTAACCTACTTTATTTTCAGTATCTGCACTATTTTTATTGGGAATACAAACTCCTGGCTCTCTATGGTTCTGAATTCAGTTGTCTTGGTTCATTTGACTTTTCTGCATGTTGTGGATGGGCCTCAAAATTAAAAGGTTTGGGATAATGTGCTTTCATTATCAAAATTAATCATAAAACTGCACTCCCTGGTGACTCACTTTAGCAATATTATTAGGTCTCTTGGCTACTATAAAGTGTGGTAGGAATGAACAAATTCAAATTAATCTCTTACTAATTAGCAGTTTTCTATAAAATCATATCAAGTTGTAAGACCATGAATATGGAAAATTGGTTAGGGAAAATACAGACTGTGTTAAAAATGGCAGTGTTATTATAGATAATAAGACTAATTATGTTGGGATTTTTGAGACAGTTTAGTTATCTTTCTATCCATTTAGGAAAAGTAATCTGACTTAAATTTTCTCAGTTGTGGAAACTCTTATTTGAATAACAGGTCATAAAGAGAGTTAGTACCTAGATGTAGATGATATGGGTATTACCAGGCTTCTTCTGAACTTAATGTAGACATTAAGAAGACCACAGGCCCTTTATTAATGGCACCAAAGCCCTCTTTAAAATTTAATCCTGTCTGTAAAGAAAAGAACACTTGGAAAATATGATTCAGTTGTTTTTTGTTCATATTACATAGGTTTTTGTTACCACCTAGAAAACATAATACTACCAGGTGTCCTATAGTTTTGGCTGAGATAGATTAATTTTATTCCTAGTAGTAAGTACCATGCTGTGTTTTGGATTTAGTGTTAGAATAATATTGAGAACACACTGATGTTTTAGTTGCTGATAAGTAGTACTTCACCTAAATTAAGGGCTTTTCAGTTTCCCACATTCTGACAGTAAGCAGGTTCTCAAGAAACTGAGAGAATGTGACCAGGACAGCTGACCTGAGCTAGTCAAAGGGATATTCCATACCACAGAATGTCATGCTCAGTGTATAAGCTGGGGGGATTTGGCTGGGAGGGGTGGATTGCTGCTTGGGCATCGGTTAGTGGGAGGTGAGTGTTTGCATTGTGCATTACTTGTCTTGGGCTTTATTTTTCTCTCTCTTTACTACATTCCTTTTCATTACAATTCTTATAATCATTATTCTATTTTATTATTATTATTGTTACTATTTTATTATAGTTGTTGAACTGTTCTTATCTGAAGCCACAAGTTTGTTTGTTTGTGTTTTTCTTTTTTCTGACACTCTTCCCCATCCCAATGGGAGATGGGAGGCATGAAAGGATGTATGATGCTTTTTTGCTGGCTGGGGTTAAACTATAACACCAGTTTAAAAGATGGTCTACTATTTGGCTTTCTGGATATCATTTGTTAAATCTCTTCTGTTTTCTGTTATAAAAGTAATGGTACCACAGCTGACATATTGAATACATTTGACCACCCAAAATTATATATTTTTAGAAAGATTTTCCATCACTAAAACCAAATTTGAAATATCCCAATGGTAACTATATCTTCACTAGACTTTAAACAAACTCCACTTTTAAATATAATCACCATGATAGGAAACAGTTAAAAAGCTTATCTCATAAATATCCAGAAATATTACATATTAGTGTAAACTTACAATATCTGATATGGCATCTTGTCTTTTGGGGCATGTATGTTTAGAAGGAGAAAATGTATATATGTTGAGTGAAAGTTAAAAGACATTAATGCAATCTTCCTTTATTAATACTGGAGAGTTGTCATTTTTCACTTCCGCTTGGCCACCAGCTCTGACTTCTCCCATCAGACTCTCCAAAGACAATTGAGCAATTAGCCTTTGTCTTTGAGGCTAATTACCAACAAAACCTATCTGACCGTTAAAGAACTACATAATCAGTATTTGGGTACACAAGAGACAAAAAAGTAAAACTAAAAAGACTGGACAAGACAATCTTCCACACTTTAGGTGGATTATATTAATTTATCTAGTCATATTATATGTAATATTCCATTAGTTACTCATCCAAGTACAGTTATCCTTACTTAGCAGGAGTGTGGTGATGTGAATTCACTTTTTTTATGGTTTTGCTGGGGAAAAAAATTATTCTCTTCACTAATCTATTTCTTCCCTGAAAAGGCACTACCCCCATTTCAGCTTGTGACATCAAAGAGTACTGAAAATTGAAAGTTAAATTTTCATATCAAGCACTTGCAAAGGAACAAAAGAAAACAAGAACTAGAGTGAAATAAAAATTACAGAAATGTTTATTATCTTAAAGCATTTATTCATGAGACACATTATTGAAAAGATTTGAATTTTGTGTGACTAGGCACCAAACCAAAAGTTTGCTGTTACACTTTGTATAAATAATTAGATATCCACAACAGAAGGGGCTTGAATCATATGGTCTACCGCCTCCTACCCAAGACTGCAACGCCATGATCACCTAGATCAAAGCACACATAGAAAATTAGTTTTAACAAAGAATTTTCCAAAACCTGTTCACTATGCAACCAGGTGAGTCCTCAGAAAGAAGGAGGGGATTGAGGGTTGAACAGAGAGCTAAGTAGGAGGAAGGCTTAAGATTTGAGTTGCAGCACAGTTGTCCTGACCACAGTGGGAGACGTTTATTACATGAGATTGATGAAGATGTCTAACATGGTACCTAAGAGTATTTCAGAATCTAGATTCCTCATATATATCTTAAGCCCATATCAGAGTAGGATAAAGATGTGGACATTTACTATCACCTTTCTGCAACGCATGCCTTGCTTTCCCGTTAAAGGAAATTCCAGATATGCTTTAGAAGAGAGGCAAAACAAGGTAATTTTCAGAAGAGAGTTCCAGTGCATTTCTTTCTGATACCTGATCAAGATGCTGGAAGGCTGAGGTGTAGAGAATCATGGAGTAGTTCTGCATTTCAGTATTAATGAAGCTAAAGCCTATCACTGAATATGCTGTATTCTGGGAGAGATGGGAAACTTCAAAAGAGGTAATACTCTTCAGTTTGTCATTCTGGAAAGGAATTAAACCCATTGTGAATAAAGAGTGGTTCTGACACTGTTTCATTTGGGTTTAGATTTTGCTTGGATTAATCCTTGCCATTTGTCGATCCCAAAATACTTTATCTTGCAAATTGACTCAAATTCACAACCAAGATAACATTTTTGTGATTTACTATAATAAAAAGTTCACTCCTGTTAGTTCTTTGGATAAATATTTTGCTTACAGAAATATATATGGAATCTGAAAGTGTTGTTATTAATTGGCTTTAGTATCTTTTAGTATCTATTTAGTACATATTTCATTCAAGAAGATTTTCACGCTGATGTTTATGCAGCCACCTGTTCTGCACAGACTTTGTCTACTATTAGACACTTTGAACTTAAAAACCTCACAAATATAAAATATGGGGGTCACATAAACACAACACAGTGCTTGAAGAAATCCCAGTGCTAAGTGCTATCAGTTGCAGAAAAAAAATCAGTCCTTTATGAAGAAGTGGACTTTTCTGCATCATTTTGCTTGTCTACCTGGCATACAGCTGTAAAGTGCCAAATATTAAATTCTCAGCATGGCCTAATGTCGGTTCATGAGGTAGCTCCATCACAGTTTTTATACATGTTGTACTTTGATTCATGTACCCGAAGAAAGAGAGATTTTGTTTCTTTGATGACAGATGATGCATAAAATACTATTTTCTGTTTTGATTTTCTCAACCAGCTGTTTCGGCCTCTGATATCCAAGTACATAAGCAATCCAATAATTCTCCCCCAGACTTTTTAATCCTGACATAATGGAAAAAATAATTTTTGCTTCTCTTCTTGTTTTTAAATTGCTGTTCTTCCTAATCTCACATCCTTCTTTTTGTGTTTTTGTATCTACATTTCATTTACTGTAGTTTATGTGCCTAAAATATAAATTTTTATACTATAATATAAATGTATATATTTAAATACATCATTATACTGACTTTTTGTTTGTTTGTTTGTTTGTTTGTTTGTTGTGGGTTTTTTGTATTTTTTTGGTTTTGTTCATTTGTTTTCTTGCTCCTGATTCTT